>UZAF01019909.1:0-17758 GCA_900617895.1 Haemonchus placei | reverse complement strand
CCGCGATATTTGACAGACGTCGCAATTGTCACTGGGGCATACGCTTTGCTTTTGGTCCACGGCAGTCAGTTCAAGAAGAAGATAACACAGACAAATACAAATCATTTGCTCCAATGACACTTGGTGGTACTGTAATGTCATCTCGAGACCTCAGTGTGATGCGCCGCGCGCTAAGTGGGTGGGGTGACCTACTTTCGACGGACACGCGCAAAGGACGTTCTCCCCAGTACGGCTATCCGATGTACACGTAATTTCAGTACTTTTACCCATCAGATCCTCACAATCTCGGTACAGCCTGATGGAGGGGTAGGTTATTAGAGGAATCCAGGGCATTTGCATATCGATTCTGCGCTTAAGCTGATCTGCCTTTTTGGTTGAAAAAATGCCCTGAAAGAAGGGGAGAATCATCTTTAAAAGGAGGTTGTGATGATTCAAGGGTCTCTGAACATGCCCTCATCGTAACCATTGCCTCTGAATGGATTGAATGACAGTATTATCCCAAGTCTACTATACCGCAAGTTTCTATCATAAAGTATCAGTTTGCTTTATCATAAGCAACAGAATGAGCGAATCCGTGATAAATATTGATCTAGAATAGCTGACAGTTCCGTTGAGAAGAGCAACTTCACTGAACCTAAAGAGACAACCATTTCTACCCTCTAACCTTCGTCGTTTCATATAACAAGCAACTGTTCCCCAACCAGGGATACTCTCGTTTACCTATGTACTTATGGGTGCCAGTAAGAAACATATGAAGCAACCACAACAAGAAACTAAATAGTTTACAATTCTATCCTTCATAACCCCCCAAGTCAATACGTATTTTTGAATATCTCCCTGCGCAAGCTCTTCTGTTTTGAATAGAATTTGGAATCTAATTTTAGTAATTAAGTAGAAAATTGCAGGCGGATAAGAGACGCCCTTCTTCGGAAACACCGAATGCGGTAATCAAAGCTCCAGTAAGATCGGTCTAGATAGAAAAAGAAAATCATATCGTCTAACATGATAAAACCGAGTGTTACTCGTTGATTTTTTAATTATTTTTGCATTGTTTAGTTGTTCATTTAGTTTTTAATAAAGTTCGAAGTTCGTGTCACACTCAGAAAGGAACATGAATTACATTCGCTTAAGACCGGACACGCGACTAGGAACTTGCCAACTTACAAAAAGGTCATGCTGCCCTTCCTACCTGACTGTAACTTGATCGAGAAATCACTTTGATGAGCGCTATAGGTCTGGAGCTGAGTAGGAGAAAGCATAACCAGTAGTGGAAGCCCCAGAGAACATCGTGAAATTTCCCAGGGATGTACAATTTCATTACTTCCTCATTACTTCCGCTACATTTCCTGACTTAAAGTAAGCTTGAGAAAGTTGAACTTCGCGCGAGCAGTACGAACAGGGGACCAGCGTGCTTGGAGAAGAATGAGGGGCTAGATCAGTATCTCGGCTAAATATCCCCAAGCCTAAACAAGGTCCAAACTATTCGCTTAAAACTACATAATGCATAGTATGGGAAAGTTGAACTCCGACAACATAGGACGTCGGAACTAGTCCTCATACCAAGGAACCGAACATCGGGCAGTCCTGCGACGTCATTTATTCACTGTTTTACAGAATTTTCGAAAGAACACCATCCCCAGCTGGTCATTTGTTGGCGTAATTCCTCGTAGGATCTTCAGATCTGATGCGAATGCTAATAAAGTAATGGGCAACGAATCCCACCAATGAAATTGAGTGATAAGTGACGAGGCCCATCTACAAGTAAGGTCCCCACTGCCCATTACTTTTATTCGAAAGGTATGAGGCAGGTAATGGGGTCAGTACGGTCATGGTGAGGTTCGGCGTCACCCTTGAAACTATATGATCATGCAAAAAGAAACAGTAACTCACAAGGACAGTCACAGTACAGTCCTTCCATTGGCACATGCCAGGAAGCCTTCTGATAAGCAGCATCTGCAGCTTCATCCCTTCTGAACGAGAGGACTCAACTATCCCTTCTCCGAGACAATTTCAACCAGTACACAGGTACTTTCTGAGATTGACAGCACTGATAAAGCTGATTATTTACAAGTCCATCTTTTTTTCAAGTACACAAAAATGCGAACAACACCTTGTTTGTGCGTGTGGATGTGTGCACTTATGCGTGCTACATACAAGACGTAAAAATGCACCGAATCGAGAACAACGTAATGAAAGAGAAAGAGATTAAAAGTGAAACTATACAGCCTACGGAAAATGAAGAATAGTTTCACACCGTATTAGATCACGACAAACACAACCTAAATGCTAGGTAATTGTAATAAATTCAAGTAATAGCGGCAAGAATTCGCCTAGTATGGTAGCAACTACCTTAGTAACAAATAGTACAGTATAGCGCAGGGTACAGCCAGCAAAAGCATCATCATAACACTGATATCGATCAATAATCGATTGAACACAAAGAGAAAAAAAAACTGCGAGAAAGACTAGCATGTAAATGTACAAATGAAAGGACACAATGTACAGAAATATTATAAGGATCCTAGTACCGAAAAAGTCAAACGGACTGCATTGGATATTCAAAAAAAAAATCATCACTTCACAAAATTACTTAAAATAAGTCTTAAACTTCATGGCGATAATGGATGGTGTCGCCGATTATATACAATGGTTACCTCCAGATGGCGCATAACCACTGTCTGGTTGAAATGGCCGCAACAGGTCGTCGATACTGAAAGAAGACACTCATGGCGTCGATTAATACCGTCTCCGGGAAGCGCCCCGCAATCTACCCCCACTCGCAATCGTAGTGGCGCTTTGAATGCTTTTGTAGCCTACAATCTCGTGGTCTTCGCCGTTGTACGAGTCAAAGCGTTTACCCTCCCGAACGAATCTGCTACCGATCATTCGTCCCCGATGAGATGAAGGTTTGACGGCTTGGGCGAGTATAGAGTATATATCCGATCCCCGGAATTTGCGTCTGTAGCTGCTTTCATAGTCCACGATTTGACCCGCAGCGACCAGTCGCGCGATCGGTCGCGGGCCAAATCGTGGACTATGAATGCAGCCTGTGATAGTGTGCCGTTGGTCACTGCGTCACCTCCGACCAAGTCCGAACATATCAGGAAGAAAGGAGGATGGGCCCATTTTTTGTTCAAGATGTCATGGGTACAGATGTCGCAGATTTCGAAAGGGAAAAAAACAGTACGCCCTAATAGAATGCCAAGTAAGAGCTTAAATGGGAAAAGTAGATAATGAAACCTTAGGCTCTATTGAACACCTCACCTGCAATCTGCCCATGCCACACCGGCACCTGCCCGGCAATCTTTGATGTCTGTAACTGGGGTCCAGGCATTCGTTACTGGATCGTACGCCTCAACAGTATTCAGATAACGCTGCCCATCATGTCCACCAATTGCATAGACGAGTCCACCCATTGAAGCGACTCCAACGCCACCTGAAATCGTTGAATCAGAGATCAGTTGGATGTCTAACCTCCTCAGGTACTGCGAGAACTTATATACGAACCTCTAGAGAAAGTCATGTTGGCTAGTTGCGTCCATTGATCCGTATGGGGATCGTAGCGTTCGCAGGTACACAGAGGGGAATTGTCGTCAAAACCGCCTAGCGCATAGAGAGCGCCATCCAATACGCATACACCCGCTCCAGCTCTAGAATGAAGCAACATGGAAAGATTAGAAAAAACAATTACCAAATGCGGAATAATTACGGTAAAAAAATCAGTCATCACTCCAAATTAGTATTTTTGCAGTGAACGGACCTTCGATTTGTCATTTTGGCAACCAATTTCCATTTGTCAAGCACAGGATCATAACGTTCACAGGAATCCAGGGACGATGAGCCATCATTGCCTCCAACAGCGAATAAGAATTTACCTGTGAAAGATTAAAGTTCAATGCTGTTCTTAAAACACTCTGGAAAAACTCTGGTGAAGGATAGTTCATTTCGACATGCGCGCGCGTAAAATCGATATCCACGTTACAGTACATATTGGGACGTGACGTCGTGTAAGTACTGTAAACTCACCGAGGGCACTCACACCGACTCCACCTCGCCGTATGTTCATCGGAGCTACGTCGGACCAAGTGTTTGATTCGATGTCATATCGCTCCACCGTCTGAAATTACCATCGGATTATCTCCACGAAGGAATACTAAGCCACTTAATGAGGAGTGTACCCCGGGCAATTGTTATCAGCCAGCCCTTCCTCCCTTCCTCCTACTCAGTGAAAGTTGTCTATGAGCAAAAGTATTTCACGGACACTAAGTATTAATACCCCCCTCCCCTTGGTCACCGAAATTCGTTAAAACTATTGGGTTGTAACATAGGTTCNCCCCCCCCCCCCCCCCTTGGTCACCGAAATTCGTTAAAACTAATAACATCTATAGATAAGCTGAGCCCCTTGATGAATCCATCGAATGAAATTTTGTAAATCATTTTTTGTACAAGCCCACACCTACATGAACAGGCAGATCTTCTAATACCATCTTACAGTACTCAAGAACCACTCACACTGAAGCATGTGGTGTCATCCAATCCACCCACAGCATAGATAGCCCCATCAAGAGCTGCTGCAGCGATTCCTCGACGGCAGGTGCGCATAGGTGCCATTCGGCGCCATCCGACCCCTTCTCTTGGATCGAACATTTCAGCCGATGCCAAATGCTGCATGCCATCATGTCCGCCAATTGCGAACCTAAAGGGGCAACATTTCCTGCATCCCAAAATGCTTCCAGTGAACTATTGAGTGCTACTTTTTGCAATGAGAAAAAACCATAATAATTCTGAAAATTCAGCTAAACTCACAGTTTCCCGAGAGCACTGACCACGCCCACATGTCGCCGTTGCTGGGTCATTTCGCATATGGAAATCCAACGATTCAACCGACAATCGAACGCCTCCACTGATCGGAATGGATCACCACCGGTGCCTTAATAGCATATTAGGCTATTGAAACTTCATAGTTGTTTAGAGTTGACTGAATCTACCGGGTGCTGAAGGCTGCCTAAAACTAAGGAAGGCAGTGAATCTTACAGCTAGTTCAGCAGCCGCTATAGGGTTGCATAATGGAGGTAGGAGGTGGAGGTGGGAGATGAGGCAAATTTGGGAAATGGGCAACGTTATGGGCACTCTGTAACCCAGTTGCTTATCGAAACAAGGTTGGTGAAACTCATACAACAGTGAGGTTGTCTTCGAAATCTCAATTTTGCCAGCGCTACTGGAATAAGTAGCCACTTATGAATTTTTTTCTGACTCACCTCGACCACCAGCACAGAAAATCACTCCAGCTACACTCTTCCTTGGCCTACTACGTAAAGCTTGAGACGATGGCGATAAAGGTCGTGGTATTGACTGAAATTGTAATCACTTGAAAATGTCGAAGTGAAAGTCCTGCTCATAACTAATTCGCAGTGAAAACACAGAAAAATGTAAACAAAAACATTGAACCAACCAGTGTTGACCCGGCTGCATACTGCCCTCCACATTCGTCATTTATCGCGGCGCCGATAGGAACAGGTGTACCTTTCAGGGGTGATAACATGATGAATAGTGCTTCAGATACGAGATCCGTACATTCCCGTGAATCCTTGAAAGTGAAAAGAGAGTTAATCATGTAGATATCGTAGCGAGAACATATGATGGGCGTGGCTGTTATGCCGCGTGCTGCTGCGAAGCGGCAGCTAGGGTAGATCAACTGAACTGCATACTATGTTGTATGAATCCAAATCGACCTCGTCTGTGTCTCTTCCGTTTTTTATACAATGATAGTGTCGTGTGATTAACCACTCGGCCTTCTTCTTATTACTACAGGCAACCGCGTCACGACCGCGCGCATCTATTCCACATAATGCGACTCAAACAACAGCGAAATCGAGTACTTCAAAAATTAAATTCTCACCTTGATCAGTTTATTTTGCCGTACGTTTTCCACCAAATACTGCATATTCAGCTGGGGTAGGCGGACCAAAGACAACAATTCGGGCAGGTAATGCTTACGATCACATGGATTTGCTTCGACCCATTCAATTACTGTCTCGAAAACCTAAATTATGGGAAAAACTACCGTCTAATCATGTAAATTTTGTAAATAAATTAAAGAAACAAGGCAAATAAAAAACAGAAACGAGGTCCAACGTCGAGTGGTACTGGGCGGAAACTCAGAACAAAATTAAAGTTTCTGATCTCGTTAGAGCTTGAGAATCTTTAAAATAGAAATAAATAGCCAATATGAATAAAAATAAATGCAAAAAGAGAAAAACCACTTAAAACCTCTAAGTACCATGAACGAAACTCGCAATTAAGAACTGATTAAAAGGAGATTTTGTGTACAAATGAGAAACTCTTCCGAAGAACCGCTCTCAATATTCCCAATCTTGCTTACTTTTCCAGACCCTAAGAGAACCTTTCATCAATGTAGATGGTAGAATCATCAATACCAGGGCTCATAAATACTNCCATCTTTCTCCCGAGTTATTTGAGACAACATTTCAGTGAGGGCACATATATGGTTACCCACTTAATTGTAGTAATGGAGGATCACCATATGGTTCTTATCTCACGAACATAAAAACGCTGCGCTGCCGCCAGAGAGAGTGAAACGCTTTACAACTTAATCATTTGGTCGATTCAATTGATCCATGGAGTTTACAATTCAAACGACAGGTTTCTCTTGCCTTTCTCATTTTAGGGCGGTTAGAGAGACCTGATTAGAATAACATTGGATTACCGTAAATAAAAAAAATTAGTGAAGGTTTGACCAACCTGTTCTTCACTGGTGATTTTCAAATCGCTCCTCCTTATCAAATCTCGTAAATGTGGAAATGCGATCTGCTTGAATTCGTCGAGTTCTCGCAGCTCCTAAAAAAGCTCTGATTAAAATACTAATGGACTATCTGCCCAGAGTTCAAATCTTGGCCAATGCGTATGATCTCAATAGGACTATGCAAATCGTTGAAAAAGTTTTCAAAGCGACGCTCCTCTTCTCGAAAGTGCGAACTGCGTCACGGCCGCTCGCGTCTGTTCCTCGCAGTTTTTTATATTAGGTTTTGCAGACCAAAACAAAGGGAGTGCTGTCATATCCGTTCTCGGAGCAAGATAGAGAGACAGAAAACTTCATAACCCTACGCATAGGTTGGGTAAAAGAAATTGCCAGCTTTTCGAGCAACTCATCGACGGGACAGGAAATATTTAAGAAAATTTCTAAAAAAATTAATGAAATTGGAACTCACAATGAAGTGATCTACTGCGAAGTCATCAGAACTGTTCAACAAATCGACGCAGTTGTGTTGTTCGGCAAATTGCCGGATTAAAAGGCAATTTTTCGTTGTTAGTAACTGAGTCATGAATCGTTGACATGCATAACAGACGGAATCCATCTGGAAAACACCCACTTTCAAACCTTTTTTCAGGCAGATTGTAATGAGAGCGTCTCTTCCAACCTGCAATATGGACGCTGCAAACAGCAAACTTTGTACGTTGTCGCTATTAATGGAGATTTCGCTAGTATAAACGAAATTCACCAATGCATTTAGAGCCTCGAATGAAATGTCCTGAAAAACGAAATGCAGTCAGCTATTAACTCATTTAATAGTTAATTAAATTTAAAAGTATTCCAATCAAGAATCGTTGAAATTTTGGTCCTCAATGCTAAAAACAGTGGGTGCTCCATCCACAAGAACTCCTGAGGCTAAGATCTTGGCAAACGGTTAGGGTGAGCAACCCGGGGCGAGTCTTTCGGTGAATCCCAACGCTTCTACCCCCCTTTTTCAACAAATAAGGGAGTCAGAAAAGTTGAAAGGAGAAACGAAAATTCAAACAAAAAATAGTTTCCCAAGGCATCTATTTCTGTCGGTTGGGTCAGGAAGGCGGAAGCCTTCACGAATCCAAGTTAGAAACGGAATACGTGGCGCATCCAAGGAGCATTCACAGAAGGCCAAAGGAAACTGTTCTTAACGACTTTCGCGAAGCAAAAAGTGAATATGCTGAACAGAAACCGCTCTGAAATTTGTAGCAGTGGTAAAGTTAACACTACAAAGGATTCAGCAGTCACACAGCTACACCGGGAGAAAGAGAAATCAACTATTTTCTGAAAATAAATACCTATAGCCCATACCAAACCCTAATAAATCATATACAAAAAAATCGAAGGAAGGCAGGCAGTATTACCCTTTAAGGCCGACCACCCACAGACCGCCGATACAGCTTTACAATCTACCGAAAGCCCTGTTCGCCAAAAAATAGCCACTAATCGCCTTCGTTAATGGCTCATGTCATTATTATGCATGGATTTGAAGGGAAAGGTCTAATAGGCATGGAATCATGTCGATCAGACCCCTCAAAAAACCTGCCACCTCGTTTATGGGAATCGTTCAAGCCTGGAAAAAGGAGACGATAGCATCTTGAGATTCTTTTGAAGGAACCATTATAGCTACCGTAACCTGCGGCAGCTGTTCGTTGCATAATTAGTTCATTTAGCCGATGGAAAAAGAAATATGCTAAAGAAGCCATTCTCATTTATCTATGTTTGGCTTCCGTGAATGATGTCAGACCTGTAATGCTTGCAAAAGACTTACATTCAAAAGGATTCGATCCATTTTGGCTTCGACAACATCGTAACCGAACATTGCACGAAAGTACGGTATTGCTGCGGCGAGCACAAAGCGATGAGCCGACAAAGATTGTCCGTCAACCTATGAGAATAAGTGAATTCACTTAGGTAAACGGATAGAAAGTTGTCTCCGAAGATGACGTCATCGCAACGACNAATGCACACTTCACTTAACTTAAATAGAACTTCAAGTTCATGGCGGAATTGTTGCTATTGTTTACAACAAAGCGCCAAAGTCCAGGTTTGGAAAAACAAAACAAGTTAGAGCCATATAAAAATGACTAAACTCCCGTCCTGATAAGGTCAAATTGAAAGGAAGCGTGCAAAGCTACGATCAATACTTTGGGATACGCCATGCGCCCAGTTACATCGTAGATTACTTGAGGAAATCTATTGGGTAATTAACTTAACATACAATCTATATACAACCTAGCAATGCTAGCGCTATCGCTTCCCCCGTTGAGGACCCCTTCCTAGCCCTTCCAAAGGAATCGAAGGATTTTTTGCCCAGTGTTAAAGGTGATCTCAGAGGCCCCTCAAATCACAGCTGTTCTGCACTCCATTAGTTCAACCGTCCGTAGTTTCACACCAATCATGAAAATGGGTTCCCAGTTGTTTTTTTTTCTGCGACTGCATTGAAATCAATCGATTTCTCACCTCAAGAACTACATCGCACATGTTCTCATTACGACGGAACTGATCCAGATGTGACATTATCGTAGCCGGTTGTTCAGCATCACGAAACACTTTGGCATCTACCTGTCCTGCGGCTACACACGCATCGCGAACTGCAACGCTCAAAAGTATTCTATTTAGGCCAAAAAATGGGAGAAAAAGTAAGCAATCAAACCATTCTTACCGCTAAATGAAAATGATGACGGTTTCAGTAGCGCATCATCCAGTATTGGAGTTGTCGTTGGGCTTTTTACCAAATCGCCAGCTTCAGANGCATCTACCTGTCCTGCGGCTACACACGCATCGCGAACTGCAACGCTCAAATGTATTCTATTTAGGCCAAAAAATTGGAGAAGAAGTAAGCAATCGAACCATTCTTACCGCTAAATGAAAATGATGACGGTTTCAGTAGCGCATCATCCAGTATTGGAGTTGTCGTTGGGCTTTTTACCAAATCGCCAGCTTCAGACGTATGCTCCGAAATGAGACGACGATAAAACCACATAACAACAAATGAAAGAGATTCGATCATAACACTGGGCAGATAGGCAATCGATCCTAGTTCTTTTTCTCTTCTCACCTGTCCATAAGACAGAGTAAAGTACAGCAAAAAAGTGTCGCGGGCGCTTTCGTGGCATACAGCAAACCGACGGAAACAACCCGTTGATTTATCACCTAGTAGTAACGCCCTAGGACTGACTTACCCACCTTGTAGGTCTTTGGGCATAAATTATTCTTCCTATAGAATTTTCACCAGGGCGAGGGCAAAACATAAAAAAAACTGCTTTCAGTGATAGACCTACCAACAGGACCAGTGATAATCACAGACAAACAGTGATAAGACGACAAATGACTCCAGTATTTACAATGAGGTCTAGGTCTAATGATAAAGACCAGAAGATCAGAAAATTTCGATTTCAACTGACGGCAATTATAGGGTGGCATGGGATGTCTGTACCTGAATGATACTGGGCGATATAAATCAAACCCGCCTTCCATCGACCTAAACCTTGGGGAGGAAACGGCGGAATCGATCCTAATGAGTAGAAACTCGAAAAAAAAATCAACAGGATCAAATAGAATAATCTATAAGCAATAGAGAATTTCGATGAGACTCTTCTTCAAAAACTCCCATATCCTAAAAAATAAGTTATCACTCAAGTCATTGTTTTGAGTACCAGCTCACCTACACATGCCATTCAATTCTACTTGGACAGTGAGATTCCCTGGGTGACCTTGGAAATCTGGCAAAAAGAGCAGAATAGGAGTAACTTCAGCTGCGGTCAATGATTTAATCTGGTCAAGGAGAGACTAGGGAGGCTCTCACCGTTTACAAAATCCCATGGGAAACAGGCCAAAACCATTCACGCGAAGCTGTTTGACCTTTGGGAATCGTTCAAAAACATCATCGAAAATGTCTTTCTTACCACCACGCAACCGTTCCTCAGCAGCCATCGATGGTCTCCACGAAAACGCTGACGAGTGGACTGTTATCAACGATCCTATAATTGACATAGAAAAGTTTTTTTCCAATAATTACTGTCACTATGTACTTTATGAAGATTCTATTGACACACTCATTTGTTCGCACCTCCATAAGGATTACAGAGCAGAGAACAAAGTAGAAGCATCTAATTAAAAGATAAAACTAAAATAAATATGCAAAACTATAGATAACGCTTAGAAGAACGCTTCAGTGATGTTCTCCAAGAGGAATCCAGATAAGGGCTAGGAATGTCTCGTTCAATTCACTTGAAAGAAGAAAATGGAGCATTGACAAGAAGACAGCAAACAATTAGTAGATAAATAATTAAATAAAAAATAAAAAAGATTGTTTTGACTTGATGTTTTGTTAGCTGCTTTTTTGACGCCGCAGTACGCGTAGCGAAAGTCTCACAAGGTTGGCAATTTATGGAAAAACTTCGGTCTCGGACTCCAACTCGTACTTGTTCCTTCGAGTCCCGTCCTAGACTGAAGTTTTGTCCATAAATCGCCAATCTTGTGAGGTAAAAGATTGTATTCCGTCTTAGATGTTCGGAAAGGGGGAGGAAATGCTGTGTAAAGGCAGAAAAATACACGCTAAATAGGAATCAAAGAAATGACCAAGAAATTTTGCCTTCTCAAGCGGTGAAAACCCGAGCTTTCCTCAACCCGAACGACTAGAAAGCGGATACTTTGAGTATCACATAAGGGTAGAAAATGTTGGAGATGGGAAAGTGCTATTGAATTTCGATGGAGCGGAGAAAATGACGATAAAAATTCAATGTGAACATTAAAAAGTTCAAAAAGCAGGGGAAAATTTCAAGGAGAGCAATGAGGAATAGAAAGTGGGAAAGGTTGAATGCGTGGACACGGTCTCAGTTTAGAGGTATCGCCGTAAAGGACATCAAGAATAAGAGGGAGGAGCTAAAGGCTTGGGGACCACAAGAAGAAGGGCGAAGGATGGAGTGTGGAACCCCTCGAGTCCGCACCCAAAATTTGCAGATGAACGACAGACGGAAGATGGTCTCCGTTCAGGTGTCATGAGGCTTTAAATGGGTTGGGTTTAGAACAAAACAGGAAAACAAAACACAAAAAACTCGAAAAAAATAAAATAGAGGATAAATGGAAGAAGAGAGCAAAGATATGCTGACTTCAAATCCCAGAGAATACAACTAACTCAATGGACCTTGGAATTTCTCCTTTCCTTCACTTCCATCAACTCACTCAACCTTCAGTTACTCTCGACTGACCTCGAAGTGAGTGGCAAACGTTCCGCTTGACCTTGTTCAACAATGGGTTGGATATAATTATAAGAATAGTCATAGTGTCAATATACCGTAGTCGGAGGTACGGTCCAGCGCGTAACTATGTAATTCACGGGGCACTAGCAGGTGTGCTCCTTTTGTTTCGACTTCAAACGACCACCAGTCAAAAAATTTTTACATTTTAGAAAGTCGCAGGGGTTATAGCCCCACTGACTGCCCAACGTGCCATGGCATATATAGCTGAGAAAAACTGGCCGTATTCGATTGAGCTACCTACCTCCAAAGACCTACAGGAACCCTCAGTAAGGGAAAAACGTTTTGCATTTCAGCGATTATTTCCCGCTGATAAGTAGTCATTCCAACAAAGGTCTCAAGAACTACAGGTACCAACAATTGCGGTGCCAACTTCTGCAATATGGAGAATCGCATGACAGTAAACTAAAACTTAATGGCACCTACATCCCTCAAGCAGCGGAGTGAGAACTTGCTGTGCCGGGAATTCTCAGAAGGAGACCATTCATCAGCTTGTCACAGAGAGATTGAGTAAGAAATTGCAGCCAGAAAAGCCCAACAAGGAAGACGTCAATCATGAACAAAGAAAGTTCGTTCGACAATGGCCTTATCGCCGTATTTTCTAGCTCTCAGATCGGAAGCATCGTAATCAAGTCGTAATTTCATTCATAACATTGTTAAAATTTATAGGATAAAGGATTAAATTTTGGAGCATTAATCAACCCCGTCCGAGGGATGCGCCCACGTAATCGACTCCCATTCAGAATCGTCGTGGCGAATTCAATACATATGTAGCGTATAAAATGACTCGCGGTGGCCAGCCGATGTACAAGTCAGTGCTTCTATCCTCCCACACGAGTCTGGAACCAATTCACCGACCCCGGAGGGATGGATTGGATAGTTGGATTGGATTGGCCTATGCGGATATCGATCCGGGATTTGAACCCCTGACCATGCGCGTGTGAAGTGCGCCACTTGTTATTACACCCCTCCGCCCATAACTATAAAACCTTATGGCAAATATTCACCTAGCTTATAATCGAATTCACAAAAATAAGGAAGTATTAAAAGCCCATCCCCTTGTCCTTCACCTTTCTTCTTTTTCACAGGTCAGATTTTAATTCCATTCAGTCGGAGAGCAACTATTCTCTGTTACAGAATTACGAGGAGCCTATAATGGTTGATGCCGGTGCTGATGCAGCTGAAATTGGAATACGCCCTGAACTTGATACCTACTTGAAATTGATTGGACTATTTGTATGGTTGTGGATTGGACAATGTTCAATCGCTTTCTATCTCGGCAGAAAGATAAAGTGCAGCTACTAGAAGCCACGCTCAAAAAGTTTTCTGACTCGCTAGAGCTATAGAAGGCTTGGTCAATCAGAGCGTGTTCATAACTATTGAGAACGGAGCCCTTAAACTCCTTCGCTACCTTTTACCAACTTTCTTCGAGATGACAGCCTGAAAATCCAAGTTCAACCCTTTCTAGATTGTTGCCGTTCGGTTGGCCCCACCACCAAAAGGGTTGTTTTCAATTACTTCACAGAAATTGAATTTACCCATATAAATGGACTAATAATTTTTAGTACTTATCAATAATCGTCTTACGAGAGGCTATGAAGGTTGGAAGAATAGAGAGGAGTAGAGTGGAGGAGAAAGGAGAATAATTCAAGTGAATAGCACGATCAACTAAATTTAATTTCGCCATCAAAGGATGGAATTAATTCTCCAAACGGTCATGGACAGTGAACTCGGCAAATTTGACAAAAAAATTACCTCGTTCACGTTTTGTCAGCACTTCACGTACGGCAAAGTATCGTCGAGGATAGTGTATCCGAGGAGACAGCAAAATTCGTGACGATGCGCACGCCCAACGGCACACCCGTACCTGAGAAAAAAATGAGGTCATTCTAACAAAATCTCAACGAGTACATCCTCTAAAAACTCCGAAAACCAAGAGATTAGATTGAAAGATGAGAAAATGAAGAACGGGATGAAATGTAATCAGGCTGGTACTACCAAACCTTCATATTCAAGATGAGATGATGCTCGAGACAAGGAAACAAAAAGTTGTAGAGATATTGGAATCTTTTGGAGGCCAGTAAATTACAAGAGAAACATCTCCGTCAGATCGTGAAAACAAAAATACAAATATTCGAAAAATACATTTAACGAATATAAAATACACCGTTTTTTGATAAGGATTGTACTCTGAAATTTTTTTTTGAGTACCACTAAATTGGCCTTATACATTCTCATATAAACAAATTGTTTTTGTTACTGGTAGTCCACATTAAGGGCATCAAAAACTGATAAATACAAAAATCTTGGGATCAAAATATTATGGGAACTTTGTCACAACAGGGTCTATTGAGAACTCGGACAAATCTCTGATACCATAAGCAGTACAACTTCTATGAACGAAAACGCTTCGTTCAGGGAACACTTTGATATGCGCCATGCCTTCCATTTCTGTTTGAAATCACTTACTGCAGCTTTTTTAAATTTGTCGTTGTTTGTTTTGGTTCAGCCTTGTTTTTTTTTTCAAAAAGTACAACTTAATACATTTCAAATCGACTTCATACCTTGTCGTAGTGACATTTAATTCCTTGCAGGAAGCAAACCTTGAAGGCACCAAAAAAAGGAGTGAGAGGAAAAAATAATAAAAAGTGATAAGGATTTCAGAGGGTAATCGCGAAGAACAGCCACTGCTGAACATGAGGTTATCAAACGACAGGTGCAGCTGGCTGAATGGGAAAGAAGAACTTCCACGCCCAGCGTGCTGTCATAATCAGCTGTTCTACCGTATTTCGATATTCGTTGTTAAAAAGAAACCCTAGGAAAGTCTAAAATATTGAAAAATCTGAAAACCAAATTTTGAATAGCGACATTCAGCAGCCGATACAATGAAGCCAAACAGAGACGTAATTGGATTCAGCTCCCCTAAACGAAGCATGAGGAACAACACCGAGGACATGCCTATTCATTCCCAGGCAGCTATAGTTGCCTTAAAGAAAACAACTGATGAAATAGGATAGCCCAGAAATGAAAGCTCCCCAACAACATGAGTGTTCATGTATTTACTTACCAGACAGCCAAAAAGTGAAAGGTGGTTCCCAGATAGCAAAAAATACACGAGAGGGTCTTCTACTCCCATAAAAGTTGAGTTATTAAAATTCTGTAAAAAGTTGCTAAACAAAAGATTCATTAGCCCACATTAAGGACTTTAAGAAGCAGTGATAAGGGAACAATTTCGATAACCTCAGTGAAAAACTCGACAGCATTTGCACCCAGTAAGGAATGCCAATACGACTTCTGGGCATTAAAAATGGGTATTTATTGAGATTGTAAGACTCAACAAAATTTCCATTTCCAAAAGTCATCTACACAGAGTAAATTGGCCAATAAATAGCTCCCAAGAGGAAGTAACAATTAAAGAGTATCGTGGACAGAATTGCCTTGGAAAGGAAAGCCTTAATCTTCTAACGTTGACAATAAACCGATATATGAATCGCCTCACTAAATGACTAAAGCATTCAATCTAAACAATGACCAATCATTCTCCAATTTATAGCTCATAATAAAAAGACCAGGCGCACTATGGGCAATTGTTATGGCTTCCCTTTCAAAGTATAATAGACGATGATGAATAGCTCCAGGGAGCTGGAGAGCAGAATATACAACAAGACTTTTCGAACAATTTTCAAGAGGATAGAATGAAAGGAAATTGGGAGAAGAAGAAATTGCCAAAAATAACGGATAAGAGACAATATCACGGTTTATCTGGTTGTTCCCCATGTCCAAAGGGGTACGTAAGCACAAGATTACGCCTTGTGCCTCACACAGTCCTTTTAATTCTTCAGAATCCTTTGATATATAGATTTCCCGAAATGTCAAGAGACTTTTGCCACGAACATATCTTCACCTTGAGGAAAAAATGAAAACAATATTGAATAATACATGATTCACGAATAATTCACGGTGGATACCCATGGCAGGCTCTAATTACCTCGAATCAAATTGCTTTACCGAGCTTTTCAAAACAAAGACGAAGATCCATTCGTTTGTGAGAATGGGTCATTGTACGAAGAGAAGAATGAGAAAGATCGTAACGAAGCGTCAAGATTCCCCACTGCATCGTGGGATTCGCTTAAGACATAGGTGAGTTTAGCACCCAGAAATCTCTGCTGTTTGCGAGAAGGACCGTAAAAGTAGGGGAAGGGCAATTTATCCACTCGCATACATCCCTGTGGGTTGAGGCTCCCATACATCCATGTGGATTGAGGCCTCCCAAGTGCTCGCCTATCATAATATTTCCCTGTAGTAGTGAAGCTAAGTATAATACTCGAGAATGGCGTTCCTATGGTACCTTTACAGCATAGTACACTTAGGATAAATCACCCTTCATACCACCACACATATTGGCAACCAGGGCAACCAGATAAGCGTTAGGGAGCGCCTCGTGCTTTATATGTATGCTGGCGACCGTTGGAAGGCTGACATGTGTGCATCAAAAGTTCATAAAAGGGAGTCCATTGTGAAACTGTGAGGTGCTCTTCGATTTTCCACATCACGAGTTCCCCACATCAAATACATCCCGAACAAGGCACTTCATATAATGGAGACGAAAAACCTCTCGAACACTACGCCGATCCACTTTGTGCACAAAGATCTCAATACGTGAGAGCAGAACGGACATAAGCAAACTGTGTCGTTCCCTGAACAAATACTCAATGCAACGACTAATATCAAATCTATTCACTCTACTGAGGTGCACATCCGAGAATTTAAAAGCGAAAATTGTAAAATAGCATCTAAAAACAAACCCGAAAGCCTCATAGATAAAAAAATCGAATGGTAAAGTTCAAAGTTTTTTTTGGAAGAAAAAAAACTCGGAGGGCTAAGAAAAACATGCCTGCTCGTTCTCTTAGCGAAAAAAAAAACGATAGTTTTTCCCATCTTTTTAATCCCTTGACAATCGACGACTATTATATTCATAATCAGCAAAAAGTTCCAAAAATTCTAGGACGTTGTGTATTATAAAAGTACCTCAGAAGAGGAAAATAAATTCAAGGAAATGGTTTCCCGGACAACAGCAGTGGAATGGACAAGGTGCGAACAAAGGGTTATGAATGGAGAGGATCGTCAGTTTTGATGAATCTTTCCGGTATGCGCCCGAGAGTTGAGTTCCATTTGAAAGTCGGAAGCTGATAGTTCACATATCCAGGAATTCAATGACTTCCAGATTAAATTGGCCAACATTCATGCAAGCAGAATTTTTCCTTCCGAAGTAACCCAATTTTAAATAATCGATTCGCGAGAAAAGTAGAGTCTGGGTTGATAGGTTGAATCCTACGGTACATTTTGGGAGTCAAAAATAATAATTATATCGATGAAGGAACAGTAGAGTAGAGGGAAAAGGGGTACCGTATGCTTTTTCACCCACTGACCTATGCATTCAGCCTTTGCTGAAAAAAATTAGCATTCGCATTCTTCATTTATTTGCTGAACCTTACAAGATAAACTGGGAAACATGGAGCTTCTATACGGGAGTGTACTCACTGAAAGCCTTACCGTCTGACTGGACCGGAAGCTAAACCCGAAATCTCAAAAAATAAAGAGATTTGTCAGTGTAGTATTAACCAGGGGTATGGTATTGGCCGTTCATTTGGTTAAATAAAAGTGACTTTGACCTTTCAATCGGGCAGATTACTTC
>UZAF01019908.1:10475-20990 GCA_900617895.1 Haemonchus placei | reverse complement strand
TGCGAGAAGTGCTCTCGGTTCGCAGGAAAGTTATCCTCCAGGGTACCAATCTGGTAGGCAAACGTGCTGCCTCAGGCAGGCCACTTTTCAGCAACTTTTTTTTTTGAATTAATATTTTATGATGTAATTCGGGTTATGGTTGCACATCTGTATAATGGGAAGCTTGTTAGCTGGCATGGGATTGTTTGATCAGAATGCATCTGCTTTAGCTGGTCTTTTACGACAGAAAAATGAACTTTCACTTTTCCATCCATGTGCTGTTGAGGCATTGATGATTGAAACGCCCGACAAAATTGCTTATTCAGTTATTTGTATAGCAAAATTGATTACCATTGGTCTCATGCAACATATTACACTCCAATGCAGTTCTTTGGAGGCGTCCATTATCCGTGGGAATGTGCTTCGACTGGGCGTTGCCGCCAGGAAGACACGTAGAGGTGGCATCCAGACGAGCAAGCCTTCCCACGGATAGGCGGTTGCCGTAACGCGATCTAGCTATCGTCGCATTGGAGTACCACGGTAACTCCTAGCGAGTGAGTTTATTCCCTCAATTATTCTGGGTTTCATGGTGTGTTCTATTGCTATTTTTCATAATTGTTGTATGTGCTTTGGAATATGCATATGAGCTGTGTTCCCAAATGCTTCCCTTACCCCAAATTAGCGGCACGGTACGTCGTACACCGAGCTTCATCTCTCGAACCGTTGAGAGTTCGACCAGCGCCTGCAGTTCTCTGGAGCATTGATAAGATCAGTCCGATCACCCAACAAACGCCGCGATTCCCTGCTCGTTCTGACGAAGTCACATAGCCGTCTTTCGCTAACTCATGATGATCGATACCGACCAATATCGCTATAGTGAAGTTCATATCGAGGGATTTGTACCATCTCAAAGTTGGAAGGCCTCAGATGTAAGATGAGCTGAAAATGGGATACCCGAACGCTTACGAAACTTCGGTGTGGATGGGCATCGGCGAACAGCCATTATATGCAAAGTTGTTGAAAATAAGGAGAGCCATGAATAGCTGGTTAACAAGGCAGTAGTTCGTTGTTCATCTATCGATATCTTAGCGGAGTTGCCACTTAAGTACCACTTTTTCCTGAAAGTTGAAAGCTCTACGCCTAGAGAGGGCTGAAGTATGATTGCCTAGTCCAATACGATACAAATTTTTATTGGGAGGTAGCGACTGCTATCGTTGTAGCGATGTTCCTCTTCAAACAATATTCACCAAGTCCGATGTGCAGTTGACCAGGTTTTCATAGCTCAGCTCTACGTTGGCCATAGGGCTCTCGAACTTACTGCCTCAAGATTGGAGCATTCTGCATCAGGAAGGAAGAATCTGATTTTCGCGGGAGACAGACTGGTGAACACCCACGTCCCCGTACTCAACCGTTTATGTGCAGTATTGGTACTGAAAAAGATGCAGTACTTTGAGTGAAGAATCGCAAAAGTTAACAAAATGGCGTCATCGTAATATAGGATGTCGGTGTATGATTGCCTAGAAATTGGTTGTTCTGTGCATCCGCCCCTTTCTTTCCAGCAACCGGCAAACTGGTATGGGAGCCTAAGCCGATTCTGCATTGAAAATTGAGGGCATATTCCGCGATTAATTAGTTCGGCCATGGGATTATTTCAGGTCTCATTCAGCGTTCGGGCCGAAGACTGTTCAGTGGCAGATAGCATTGCCCGACTGGTAACGCTCTTTGTCCCGGTGGTGTTGGGTGCGAACGCTGGTCGCTACTCTGCAGTAAGCTCTCTAGAATGATAAGCAATCTTCCAAGAAGGGCGCTGGATGATAGGAAAAATCCCCGTGGCACTGCAACGTAGGAGTTAGGTGTGAGCTTTGCAACTTTTCGTGGTATTCTGTTGGGCGGGATGGGTATGAGGAGAAAATGGGAACGGAAAAGAAAAAGGAATGAGCCAGAGTCACCTGTTGATAGCATAATCGATATCATAGCATCTGAACATTTTACAGATCGGCAGCAGACCCCATTCTGAATAAAATTGCCCGCTTGGCATTCCAATTAATTCCGCGAATCTGCAAAAAACTAAAATAAGCATGATTGTACTACCAACAGGCGATCCGCATGTCTGGAATTTTTCTCGTTCTGCTTTCATTTTCTCTTGGATGTCTAGCAGAAACCGGCGGTGAGCGACGTTAACGACCTGAGCATGGCTCGTTTTCCTTGGACAGCTGACTGGTAGCAGCCTGTGTTGGGATGATTCTAGGTGGGATAAAGGTGTTACATTCGGACTCGTTGTTTTACAGTAGCTAATCGATTGCAATGAGGACCTTGATGATGAATCGATTGATATCGACTTTTTTAAATTGTATTTCTGTTGCATTCTGGTGATGAATCGATCGATATCGATCACTCTTTAGTTGTATTTCTGTTGCAACGTAATGATGAATCGATCGATATCGATTTTTCTTCAATTGTATTCCTATGGCAACTGATTGAAAGTTTCCTTCTTATGGATCATGTTTTTGAGCTTTAAATTTATCATGATGCTTCATTTCATCTGCTTTTTTCTTTTTTTTTTTCAGAAAGCGAAGGATCGTTCCATCCTATAACAGAGTTTGTTACCGGTACGGATGTGATCCCTAGTCTAACGCCAGCCTACGAGATGCCACCGCTAGCGAAACCATTGCTTCCGACTCCACCCACTGACGACGTAACGAGTACTGGTCTAAATGCTTCACAAACTCAGTTACCGGTAAGTTCTAAAAGCTTCGGGGTCCTTTTTTTCGTTTGGAACATTTTCTTCCAATGTCGAGCTGGGTTGGAGCAGCTTGGCGCAGTGGGCGACGGTGTTTATTGGGTACAGTACTCGGAAGTTCGAGGTTCGTCTATGATGAGCTTGCGGAAAAGACGTTAAGGCCATCTTTGTAACTGATGTCACTCGTCGATAGGGGACGCCTCTCCCCACTCGTTTTTGATTTTCTGGTCCTTCTGTGATTGACGGTTATTTCCTTTAACAACACTGCTCTGACCATAGTCATCCTCTGTGTGGGTGATATGTCACGTCGAGAAATTTCCATGATTATTTCATAAACGTGAAATAACGATGTCGTAATACTGGAAACGGCATGTTTGAGAATGTGATTCGATCGCGTTGACTCAGTGCGCCGCTCGCCCCGATCGTTTTTCTCACATGACCCCCATACCAGTAATCAATGAATGCGGTTTCGTAAGTCACCCTTAGAAGACAACATTACAATGTCGATCTATGAGAGGGAAACGTGACAAGAATACTCTGGCATCGTTGAAAACGGTTGGTAGACACTGTCGGTCACGTCTTGTCATCATTTTCTTTGAATCAGAGCATGTCGTGCAGTCCCTACCGCTGCTGCTGACAGCATGACTCGGTCTTTGGCTGGACTGTCTACTGACTTTGCTGTCTGTCCTTCGTTATTGTTTTCAAGTTGTAAATGGCTTCGCGGTGTTGTTTGCGACGGTGTCCGCCTTCTTGCAGTGATTGATAGCGATGTGGATATGATTTTTTCCGGGGTGTCGAATATTCCTAAGGGAAAACTTACGGGGAAAGCATCCCTGATCGTATTCTGCGCAAAAACAAATTCTCTANGACTAAGACTCATCTCACTTATGATCAGGCTATGAGGAATTTTTTATTGATATTTCTTTTAGTTATTTACTATTCCAACCAGTTTTGTGGCGACGTACATTGTACCCATTTTAACGGACAGTTTTTTTCGAATCGGTTCGAGGAATTTAAGGTAAGTTCACGAACCACAGACGTAGGCGACCCGGTTTGCCTATTGTTCCATCCTCCCATCGTTGATTATTACCTGCTGCTTATCGCTTCTATCGAGAACCAGTGCGCTCATTCCACCATCTTACCGAACACGAAAAATGTTAGCCCATCTTTCACTTCCAGGAAGTGGGGCGATTTCCTGAGTCTATTGGGTGCTTTCTGGCTTCGAAATAGTCAACTTTTCACCTGCCGCTCTTTATAACCAGATATCATCAGAAATATTTTGTCTTGTGCGATTTGGATGGCGTTGATCGTACTAAGGAGTTGTGTGAATACCGGGAACTACTGAATCTGTACTAAAATTTATATATGTGAATTACAATGAGTGCAATACATCCTTGTCGTTTCATTGCCAATCCGATTTACCACAAATCGAATCGGGCATATCGATTTTCAATTGTGATGGGGTGTCAACAATCGAGTTGAGTTGGGAGAGCGAGAGAGAAAGCGACTTTCGTTTCATCTCCAAAAGGCTTTGTTTTGACGCCCTACGTAATAATATTTTGCAAACATTGATTGGTTGTGTCATATTTCGAGCTGATGCGAATTTTGTGATTCAAAAATATTGGGCCGGAAGGACTAGAAAGGGAGGAGTTGCTTTTTCAGTTCACTGAGCTGACACATTGTTCATGCAATCTTAAATTGTGTGTTAGCTGCGGTCCCGTAAAAGAAGTTTCTCGAATTGTTGGAATAGGATCTATCCTAGAGATGGGAATTAATAGGTTTCACTAGGATTTACTGTGGTTTTGCCAGTGCCGTACGGTCTGCCCCCGACTGAGCACCCTTGGGTGGCAAGAAATTCTCTGATTGATTTTAAGGTACCGGGTTTGAGTGAGCACCTTTTGATCCGGTAGCTGTATCTCCAAAACAATGCTCCGGGCTGTTTTGGGTTGTTTTACCATTCTTTACTAACACTTTTATTCCATACTTACGAATTTACAAGCCGTGGATTAACAAAAATGTTTGGCTGGGTGATTCGGACTCCACGAATCTTTCTGAATGAATCTTTGTAAGTTCCGTCACGCATTATTTTCCTGCATGACTGGTCAGTTTTGCGGTTTTTCTGGTGAATTTGGTTAGATTCTGGTGCCTACTGGGAGATTTTCCTGTTACTGTATTCTTCCGTCTCATTTGCATGAAAACGGACTTTTTAGCATCTTTTTGGCTTTCAGCTGCTCAACCGAGCGCATTTGAAGACTTTTCTGCCTTCTAGTCCCAAATCGTTTCATGTTACGGCTTTTGCAGTATGTAGAAAGCTCTAGATCGCTAATTTATAGAAGGGAAAGGGATTCGTAATTTTTTGGTAAATTTGTAGAATTTTTTGGGGACACAAGTTTGTTGAATTACTTACAGCAGTTTTGAGATTGACAACTCCTTCCTGTGTACCCGTTTCAGGATTATTTTTGAGCCTATTTTGTTGTGACTTTGGAAATCGGAATGTGGGAATGTGAGGTCTATGTAATTGGCACAAATCTGGTTCATACCCATGTCTAAGCCGCCTATATGTCCCATTATTTTTTGTTTGACTTATAGAAAATTTCATTTGGCCATATTTGTCATGCCTTTCCGCCGGGGAATCGATGGGTCTCCCCTGAATATGCCTGATTCACGCGAAACAATCGCCAAGTTGAAATCCCCTGATTAAATCTTCTTTCATCTGGTTACGTTTCGTTGACCCATTGACCACAATACGTCATGTTCAGTTAATTTCTTGTGCTACAACGAAATCTCATCCAGGAGGTCAGTGAAAATTGAGATGCTGGTGTTTCTTACTCGATATTAGTGGTAATTAGGATGGTATTGATCCTTTTAGGCGGGCCAACCACCAGTTCATAGCCTCAACATAAGTAGAGCAGATCTTATCAGATTCCTTGGCAGCACTTCTTTCGTGTTAATTGATTTTCTCTGGCGGACCAATATTTTTCCTTCTGATTTGTCTGTAACTTTACTTGAATTTTTGTGTCGTGCTTAGTTTCCGATGGTTGGTGAGACAAGGGTTCAGAAGAATCAGTGGGTTCTCCTATCCATGCCTCCAAGAAAATGTGGTTTTGTTACTTGGGAATCAAGCTATTGAAAAGGTTCATCACTGTCTTCTTGGGATATTTCAAGTAGGGATCCGAAGTAGCTCATTCAGGCAGCTGAGAACTTTTCATTGACTGGCTTTTACGTTTCCTACTCATTCTACCGGATTTACATTTATACCATTGCTACTCACATTTTTAGCCCAAGATAATCTAATAGAAGAAAAAGTAACTGTAGCAATAGGGAAAAATATTATGAAATTTTACAATTTTCAACTTTTCCGAACAGATAGATCAGGATATATTTTGCTCCTTGAAACTGGATTTGGAAAACTTGTTGTGAAAGCTCAGAAAAGGTGTTGGAGTATGTGTGATTAACGTTTTCTGTAAAAGGCAGTGTTATCAGTTGTGCTGTGTCTTTGTGATGTCGCAATCAGCCAAACGATTCGCTCATCATTCGATATTGCATTTCGGTATGGTTCGAGAACTTTGACTGCTCTCTCGACCCTCTTGAACGTTTTCCATTTAACCAATTTCTGAAGATATACTAGTCCTGGAAGAGTGTTTATTGAATCTTATTACCCACCCAGAAAGGGTCNGCTGTGTCTTTGTGATGTCGCAATCAGCCAAACGATTCGCTCATCATTCGATATTGCATTTCGGTATGGTTCGAGAACTTTGACTGCTCGCTCAACCTTCTTGAACGTTTATTCAACCAATTTCTGAAGATATACAATTCCTGGAAAAGTGTTTATTGAATCTTATTACCCACCCAGAAAGGGTCATCCCCAGAATACCTGTTTGTTTGGTTTCTTCTTCCCGAATATGGCTGTTATAACGTTTTTCTGCCGTCATATGCTCATGAAACACTTCTTCTAGATCAATATTCAGGGGAGTCCATAGTTTTGATAAATCTTTTCACATAAATTCATCAATTAATCAATGGCGTGTTGCCTCTGACTGTTTATCTATGTAACGAACACTTTTCAATCAAACATTGCTCTTATTTTTTTAAAATTAATTCGTATTAGGACTTGTTCTAGACTGTTGTCTTGAACGTATAGAGTTGTGAGAACCTATTTGATTTGAAACTTGAAGGATCCGTTTTTGTGAATATAGTTTTGCAGTGGGAATAGTCAGGTTGGCTTAGCTCTCTCTACAGTAGTCTTTCATCCCTTCTTCTTACTGTAATGTCAGCAAACAGTTATTGATTGCCTCTTTTCCTTGCTATCTCCGCTCTTTTTGTACAGAAAACTTTGAGCTTTTGATATTCGATCGTGGGAAAGAAATTCATGTGAGGGTTCCCCTTTCAAGTTTTTTAGTGAGATGAATCAAGAAATTGTCCTTTGAGCATTTCTTCTCAGGTTTTCTTAAAGGAGAAAAATAAAATGGAGGTTGGCTTTCTCCATATTTTTTCTTCATGAATCTTTGTCGTCTGACTTCATGCTAAAAATTTTGTTCTTCCTCCTTTCCCTTCATCATGAGAGAATTGCAATCATGGGATTTTCCTTTCTAAGATTTTTTTGTGAGATAAAAGATGAATCGAGCTTTTGAGGCTTTTTCAAGGCTGCTGTGAGGAGACAAAGGAAATTGCTCCTCATAATTAATAAAAAAAAGCGTGTGAAAGAAGCAGCTTTTTAGACAATCGTTTACACTGACATTAGTTTCTAGGTAATTAACTGCATTTGGATAAACTACCCATAAGGGGACATATGGATTTGTGGGTTTAGCGTTATGATTTCCCCGTTACTACGTTCATACTTTGTAATGGGCTTACTAGGAGTCTATGCGTACAAGAAGGGCAACTAGATGTCTTCCCCCAGCCGCCCCACCCCCATTCCACTTTTAAGAAGGTACGGCTGTTGGCCGAGATAAAAATTTACAGTATGATGTGATGATATAAAGGAAAACGAAAAGCGGCTTAGTTCAGATTCTGACAAATTTTCTAACACTCTGTAGCAACTAGCTGGTGGTGGCCCTCGAGGGCAAAGTCAGCAGGACTTAAAAAAATGAATACGTACCGGGTTTATTTCCTTCTGGTTAAACTACAAATACTTACTAAAGAAGTTTCTTTGGAATTGAAAGGGGTTCTCATTGCGAGTACACGGTACCGAATTCTATCGCTTGTGGAACATATTCATATACTTCGTGTTGACTGCTCATCAGCACCACAGCCAGCCAGCCAACTTGATGTCGTCGATTTTTCACGTGAACGGTGATTTTTCATCGATGAATCAGCTGACGATCAAAATACATGTTCCGAATAATCCACGACTGTCGCTCGTTTCATATATGAGGCATTGCAACGTGGAAACACAGCTCACCTGGTGCGGGAGGTGCACTTTGGCCAACTTTGCAGGAAGCGCAAACCTTGTTGCCCGGGAAGTGATCCAATGCCAGTGAACTGCAGCAATTATGACGATGACGACATGAATATAGGACGAACATATCAGCCATTGAGTTACCATGATGCTCCAGTTACAAGCAGCACTGCCTATTCAAAAGGATGAAGTGTGAGAAAACGCGATATCACACATATGGTCCGGAGATCGATTCCTGGATTGCTACCCGTCAACTGAGCCTACCTTTTTTCGGCCTCGTTCAGTTGGTACCAGAATTGTCCGAGGGCAAAGTACTGTCTTGTACATCGGCTGGCCACCGCAAGTCATTGCATAGGCCTAATAAAACACCGCCACATTAGAAAGAGCGAAAGTCCATGTCCAAGGGCATACCAAAACGAGATTGATCAATGCCGAGAGAGTCGTTTGCGGAAGTTTCGAGGTTGATTCTTTGCGCCATAAAGTGCTTCGCACACTGGTCCCCTGTAACTTTCGATTTCAAAGAGTTACACGATGTCGGTGAACACCACCTCGGCTGGATCTCCCGGTTTTCATAAAGATCCTGCTTGATGCAGCAAGATAACAGTACTAAGATCGCCTACGAATTAGGAAGGATCCGGAAGTATGAAGCCAGGCTTCTACACGTGTTCACTCAAACGAGCTTCACACACGTCTGGCGTCTTGGCATCTCCACCTTGTGTTGCCATCCATTTAAACTTCCGAGCGGATTTCTGATTAAGCTAATATTGAAGAGACTCGAGTTACAAAGTCGATCTGTATCGTCACCATTGCCACAAGTTCTGTGAGCCTACTTGCATTTCCAGAAATTTTGATAAAAACCTCCGGGCTCATCCGCAAACAGACCTTGTAATTGGTAAGATATACGATGAGTGTGGTACTGTCTGTAACGTGGCGGCCTTTTTCTTCGGTCAAGTAAGATAGGTTTCTCCTACCACTGCGACAGAGATCTACATCATTTCGTATGTAAAACGAAAAAAATCTGGAGACGAAGTTATTGATCCTAATATCGATTGATGTTCAGTCTCCCTACGACAATAAACCGATGGGGTAATTGACCAGGATAGTAGCACCGAGCACAGGAAATAATCCAGTGTCTTCCGGTAATATAAATTAGAGTTCTGCATGTTAAGTTAAATGAGCAATTAATTATTTAGAAAATAATATTTTTATTACATTTCAAGCTGTCCACATATTCTGGATCAAATTCGTAATGATGGTGGTGGGCGATAGAAATCCGGTGCACCCCAGAATTATTTCAATTTGTACGGGTGTACGGTCACAGTTCCATTTCGTATGGAACCTTCTAAAACACATTCGGAAACATTCCGTAAAGCTAATCGGTCAACGAAACCGATTTGCAACCCGCTAACTAAAAGAAAACCTAATAAGTGATGGTACTATTCAATGTCAGCGGAACTGTTACCTATAATAATATTATAAATGTTTTTTTTTGAATTAATCTACCTACTTGTTGTTCAGAAAAATATGTTTCCTACCCAGAGCGTAAAATAGGAATCCAACACTTTTCGAAGTCTTTGAAACATTGATATGGGAGGGAAACAGTGTTCGAAAGAATCGTGCCAGGACGAATGGGAAGAAAAAAGATCGGGAGAATGGGACAGATTCGGCGAAAGATAAGCCTGTTGTGTACATCCAATTACCCGATGCATCTTCTCTAATGACTTTTTCATTGAATTCACTTTATTTTTGTAGAAAAGGAATTTCCCATCAGGATTCAAGTATGGGCGATGAAGCGCCTGGGTTTGATTGATTTTCCGGAATGCTCTCTGTAATTAACTTCAGTGGCTAGGTCTTCTTTTTCGGTATTTGCCATGGTTTGGCATTTTGGAGGAGTTGGTTTGTTCCTAAAAGAGTTCTGTGGTTGACCCAACGATCGATTTACTGTTCTAGTGTTAGCGGCACCTCCTTTTCTGGCACCGTTCATCTCCCCGGCTCCCTTTGAGATGGGAATGTCTCGATAAAAAGGTTTCAGCGAAATAATGCGTATTGATTGATATCGGGGTGCACAGACCGGGTGAGTAGGAAAAACGAAAATTTCAGAGCAGCAAAATGGGATGGGTGGAGAAAGATGACGCCATCATTGCCTTCTAACATGAAATTAGTGGTTGCCATTATAGCTCCCCGACATTTTTCAAGTGCCCAGTGATGTTACTTTTTCCCGAGTGGCAATCGACTCTTTAGTAACCATCGAATTGCGAAATACCGCTATCTAAGCGCCCTTCATATTTCGGGATGTTTTATGGGTTAACAGGGTATCTTTAAGGTTTTTAGAAAATTATGACGCTACTGATGATAATGGGTTTTTACTGGCTTCAGTACAGATTTGGAAATTTCTCAT
>UZAF01019907.1:4441-18057 GCA_900617895.1 Haemonchus placei | reverse complement strand
ACGGATACACGGATACACGGATAGACGGATAGACGGATAGACGGATAGACGGATAGACGGATAGACGGATAGACGGATACACGGATAGACGGATACACGGATACACGGATAGACGGATAGACGGATAGACGGATAGACGGATAGACGGTTAGACGGTTAGACGGTTAGACGGATAGACAGATAGACAGATAGACAGACAGATTTTCGGGAGGGGAAGTGTAGGAATGGGAGCCGGAAGTCACAACCCGTGGCGTAGAATTTCGCAGCTTATTCTTTGCTAAAAGAAGACTCAGAAGGTGTCCTGCAGCAGTGGAGGGAAACAGATTTTAAGAGAATTCGGCTCAGAAGGAAATTGTTTATAAAACTGCAAAAGACATTAAGGCTCTGTCAGGCGAGGAGTTGGCCTCACAGCGCAGGCCTCTCCTAACAGGCATATCAGTCCAGCCTCACTAGAGCAAGGGTAAAAACCGAACGGGGAGAAGAAAAAGCATTGATTTCATCGTGCCGGATCACAGATCAATTTTTGAAAGAAAAAGGCAGAAAAACTACTTGACGAGTCTAACATAAACACAGATACAGCTCTTGTGAACGACGCCAATCTTCCAAGAAATTACGGGAAACTCGCACAAGTTACAAAAACTTCCGCAGGGAGGGACGGTCAAATTAGGTGAATAGAGTTAATTGCCGGAACGAGACGAAGTGTGAGAAGACCTACTAGCTTTATTGGCCGCTTGAACTCAAAAACGACAAGGAAACGAATAAGAGCGCCGCTTCTTCGGAATCAGCAGCGCGACCCAACCCAAAACAAAGAGGTACTGCAACCTAAGGCCGGCAGTACATGTCCTGTGGTAACAACAAACCCCACACAAAAAATACATACCGTGTCAGGAATGGTTCGTTTTCCACGTTATGCTTCTTTCGCTACTTCGAGGGTCTTACGGAAAATCACATTTGTGGTGAACCTGCCCCAAAACAGGTACACAAAAAGTTACGCAAGCCCTCACAGATTCCTTGATTACGCACTTTCGCGCCATCTTCCAACGGGTGAAATCATAGCTAGACTGCCATATCACATAACCAAGTATGGTCGTGAGGACCTACCCAAAAGAAACAGCAACGGCTGCCGTTTCAAAACAAGAATGTTGCCAGTAGAGGACAACCTCTCCGGAGATATATAGTGTCCCACAATTATGGGCGCCCATTCATGGCAATATATTTAAATCTGTATTTCTCAGGCGAGAATGTCAATGGAATCTACATGCACGTTTGCTTGCATCATGTGCTATAACATGCTACAGTTACATTTCAACATGTCCCCCATGAACGTGGATACGTGCCCAAAGTTTGCTCTCGAACACCTCGCATGTTGCACGCAGATATCTTCCTATATTTCTTCCCAGCTGTAATTAAGGCTTGCTTTCTCGGACTCCGAATTAGGAATACGAAGCCAACAGGTCCTTTTCTACTCAGGGACCATACGTAGAAGTCCTGCGGGTTAAAATCTGGAAAGCAAGATGGCCATTGCTCTTTGACAATGAACTCGGGCAGTTAGCGTCGGCACCACTTCCGGACAAGCTTGTCGCTTTGGGTTGGGGAACCGTCCTGCTGGAAGGACTAAGAGCTGTTTCAAGAAACGAAGCCGGATCAGTGCTTCATTACGCCCACCATTATGTTCTTTTAGTACAGGTCTTCGCCAATTTTCACTTCGGCAACGACTAAATGTGTTACGCTTACCAGTGACTCCCTCGAGATGTATCATTTTGCTATTCTTATAGCAACTTTTTTCGTAAGCGATTACACGTCTGTTGTTTCTAGCCAGAATGCGATCATCTTATTTGTTGAAGGGTGGCTTTGTCGTGATTTTTTTGTTCTCCAGAGAAAAACGATGTACGGTTTTTTTCCCCACTTGAGTGAGTTAGCAACTTTCTGCATTTTTTGGCCCTACACTGTCCTTTGAGATCGGGAACAAAGCGGCATTTCTGCTTACGACAGGAATAGCAATGAAGGTTTCGAGTGACAATCTGCCCTGCCGACAACTTCGACAAGTCTTGCTCCTTTGCCATTTTTTTCACAGGTTACCCAGGATCACAATCGATTCGCAAACAAAATATTTTTACAGTTCTATCTTTCAGGACACTGGCTTTTCTGGCCCTTCCTAGTTTGTCTTTGACTGAATTTTCTTCTCTGTATCGTTCAATAGCCCTCTGTAGGGAGATTATAGGAATCACGAAGGATTTCACAATGTCCTTCCGCCTCTCGTATACCAATAATTGCAAGTGGCATCGAATGAGATCCGCCATCTAAAAGGTATTAGGAGTTTCACTTCAGTATCCAGAAAATCTACTTGTGCAACTAATTAATAGGTAATAAATTCGAAAGATAATTCCACCTTAGAAGTGTCTAAATTTTGGTACCCGTAACTTCGGGATAAATGTACAATGAGCTACGGTGTAAATACATTGGAGTCGTATTGGCTTCGAGTTGGGTATTTTGCCAGTGCAGTCAGGGCCCAACCAAAGTCACTGTTTTCATTGCCGAGGTGGCTCTATTATCGAGTGACTGTTCTTGACTATTGGATATGACGCTCAGTTTCTTGGTTGACCGGAGCGGAGTTCGTTCGATTCAAGTTTCATGACAGGCTGTTAAGTAAGACCATCATAACTTATTTCTGCGCACGGATTCAGTTACGTGCCCTCGGAGAAAGTGTGGAAGGAAAATAACAAGTGAGGGAAGGGCCAAAGGCACTATGAGATTGTAGCCCCTATGCGTGCGTACTGTGATTGTCAAAAGTATTGCGCATCTCCAATCTGTCGGCGGGTTGAGGTCGTAGAGGCTTTTTTCAACAAGGCACTTCTACTATTATTTCACTCAGTTTTTTCCCACAAGTCTCCCCTGTTCGCAATGCAATTTTGATTACAATCCTACTATATATAACGCGCTGTGTGTGATTGTGTATGTGTGTGTGTCCGACCGGAAATTCATAGCTCCTTTCCCCGTGGACCTAGAATGTTCAAATTTGCTAGGATCACATGGAACAGGACGGGCACACCTTAGTAGGTGTCAGTATCGTACCCCGCCCACTGGTGGCGTAGTTTGCGGGAAAATTGTCATTCTCGCTCTAAGGAGTTCAAAATCGGTAGGAATACAGGTGGTAGGATGGGAACACTTATATGTAGTGGTGAAAGGACCGGGCTCCGCTCACCGCGGGAGGGGTCGCGCGAAAATAGCCGATCTGGCCCTCGGGCGTTCCAGCTCGGCAGGGTTAAAGACGGCAGGATGGGAACACTTATGGTGAGCGGCAAGACTAGACTCTGCTCACAAGGGGCGGAGTTCCGCATAGAAGTAGAAGAGGCATAATGGGAACACTGACGATGAAAGAGGCCTCAGAACACAAGATCCACTCACTAATTTCACCAAAGCTTTTGTTGTTCACTATCTAGTTTTGATTCTTTGATATATTCCGTTGGGCAAGAAGGGTCAGAGCAGTTATAGAGACCGATCCAAAGTACAATTTTTAAAGCGATGAAAATTGGTTTACCTTTTGCTATTGGGTTACGACGTTACCCAACGAATTTTGCGACTTAGTGAATAATCGCTTTTTTTCTTCGCTTCGACATGAAAAATTACTGTTTCTCTTCGCTTCGATATCATTCTTGGAAAATCTTATCCTCTTATAATCTTGGTCTCCCATTTAAAGGCACGGTTCACGATAAAAAAGGTTACTGAGTTCTTCTTTAGGAATACTCAGCGCCCCCCATGGGTGGTAGAAGGGACCCTTTCGCTCCCACAATCTCGGCGGTTAGGGCATAGTGGCGTTGCTGCCGTAGTTCGCTTTCCCGCCCCTCGATCGGTGTCACGTTTGTCTGTTATTCGCACCAGGACCCACACGCGCGCAGTGAAACACACTCTTTAGCTCGTCTGGACGCCCCACTCTTCTTCATTTTTCTGTTTTCATTCTCGTCCAGCCCCCTTTTTAACGGTTTTTCGAGGCCTTGTTTTCACTTTGGAAACACCGATCACGCAGTTTCTTCACCTCAGTCGCACTAGTTTCGATCTTGTCTTTCATTTTTCATCATAATCTGGATTACCCAAGATTATCGTGAACTGCGCCTTTAATGGAACAGCCGTAGAGAAAGGAAGCTCTATTGATAAAGACATTCGATAATGGTATGGTGGACATCACTTGTAAGTACCATTTAGGGCTTTGATTGCCTACCAGTTAAACACTCAATGGATCATTATCTCTAAGATGAATAGCAACAGATTGAGATTTCTAATCATAGGCATAAGCATCGACTTGTTTTGAATACATCTCGCGTGCCCCTGTGGAATTTCGTGTTTCGAGAAATGTTTCAAATGAGGAGGGTTCGATCTGCCGATTGTTGCAACCCTACCATAAGAAGGAGTGAATACCGGCCGGCCCGACTGGTTGTCAAATAATTTCTTTACCTCTGAAAACATTTCCTCGATGATGTCTGCCTACAAACCGTAGGAGCAGTTCATTGGCTTTGGATAGCCTCCCGAAAGGGGCTCATCCTTGGCGAAAAGATGGTGTTTACTGCTTATTTCTCATGGGGTGGGCTATGGATTGTAATGAAATTTTTGTGGCGGTAGCATATCACAGCCATATGGTCCTTTTGCATCCAGAAGTCGCTGAAGAGAAGAAAAAAACAAGAGCTTCTCACAAAGTTGTGAAAAATGCAGAATAGCAATCGACGTTGCGGGCCTACTGTAATCCTGGATTTTTCAATAGCAGAGTAAATCGTTTACCTGTGCATTTGTTCATTCTTTTCCTTCATTAAGAGGGCCTCCCATCTATGCGAAATTACCCCGTTCTATCGTCCATTTGGTAGGTACGTTTTGACGGTCTTGTTGAAAGGGAGTCATAATAAGTGGTTTCCACATCGACTGGTAATCGCTATGAGTTCATTATAATACTGCGCATGGGAAGAATCGTTCTCTAGCCGCGAAGAAGCTCAACTTTCCATGGAGCTCCCAATGGAGACGAAGATATGCCAATAGAGTTCGGAAAGATGTTTACGAACATAGAATTTGAGACTGCTAAATGGGTTCTTCTAACGAAAAAATTCTGAGCGTTCAAGGTTTGCGTGGAAGAATTTTGGAGATAGTGTCATTTGAAATGCGCAATATTCCCAAGGACAGACAGCAAGCGTCGCCGTGGCGCCCGGGTATGTTCTCTTCAGGTTTTGAACGAGACTGGTTCTGGTTTATCGTTGCAGACATTTTCACTCATTATGCTTCCTTTCCCATATAAACTTTCGTATTTCCTGTAACTTGTTCCTGTTAGCGCCTTAATTCGGCTATCATTTACAATCGTCGCACTATTTTGAGATGGAGTGCAGAAAGTTGCATGAAATACGTTTATAGCTGAAATAAGGCACTTTTTTTTGAATAATGTCAGTGAGTATTATAAAACCTTCCATTGATAGGGAGCGAGCTGTGTGAAATGTCGGCAAAGACGTGGGGCAACCTTTTGTCCTCTGACTGAAGACTTCATGTCACGACGCTATCGTCCTTCCGAACAACTGCATATTCAACTGTCGCCATCTCAAGTTCAGCATGCGAATCTTGGAAGCTTGGAAGTTTCCTTCAAAATCTCTTTTAGCACTTTTAACACATTGACGACCGCGTGGCCCGCCGGCGGGCCACACCATATCGTGCCCCAGTAGTATTTATATTATTTATCAAGCGTTCTTATAATTTTTTTTGATACTCAAGTATCAGCTTGGCTCACAACCTTCTAGAGAATCTTGAGGCATCGTGGTCCAGAAATCATTCCCTTCCAACTTCAATTATAAGAGAAATTAAAAGTTAATGTAAGGACAATGTAAAAGGCGCGGTCGCCAAAGGGTTAATTCTTACCCTTTACATCCGGCAATCTTGTAACTTTCGTTTTACGTCTTTTGTACGATGCGGTTGCAGTTAGCAGAAGATCGCTTATTCGAGAGCAAAATGTATTGATCGGCTTGATTCCAGTCGAAAAAGTACGCAGTCAATGTGAAATCAGGTCTTAGCGGTATGATAGAATTCTTTAGTGATTTTTTGACAAGCGGCATCGGCTACATGTACATCTTGTTAATGTCCATCTTGGTAAACTATCTGATCATCTAGGTTCACTGGATGCGAGCCAAGGGGTGGTGGTGTGGTTGTAAGTGGCGCACTCTAGATTCGAGTATCGAACAGATCTACAGTACCGTTCAGTGAAGCGTCTATGTGTCTTTACTTTTTCAAACGTAACTTCCTCGAAACACAAGGTTTTCTTTTGATTTCTCCACTGTGAAGCCTATCACTGAATGTGGTCCGAGGGCGAGTTTTCTGACGTCAAGTTGATTGGAAATATTTTGATTGGTTTAAGGCAAAAAAGGTTAAACACCACACTACCAGTGGAAAACCAATCTGTCCTAATTTTCAGTTTCTCAGCGCAACAACTTGCATAAGAGCAAATATAACAAGTATGACGTCAATACTTTGTTGCATAACCTTGGGAGCAAATGACCACTTGAATCGGTATGGCATGGACTCGATGAATTTGTCGATCTCCTCCTGAGGAATGTACTCTTGTGCGGTCTCCATTTGTGGAGGTTGTCGTGGTCGTTGAGAAGAGGTTTTCGACTTGACGCTCGAGCAAATCCTACGGTGTTCTATAGTATTCAGATTTGAGGATCGCGCCGGCCACGTTGGGGAGCAGCTTCGATTTTTGCTTCGGGCCATGGTTAGCTGAAAATTTAAGACAACGGGACCAGTACTGCGAACAAGCCAGATATCGACCTCCATAATGTTGGAGAACGTCTTGGTATCCATTTTAACTCGATATCATAGAGGGGGCCAACTCCTTTGCCACAGAAGCTGCCGTGAACCACACCGTACCCCGTCATAGTTCACGTTTAACAGCTTGTAACTTGCATCGCATCTGTTACCAATTTGACGTCCCACAAACTTGATTTGATCCCTTCCCAACAGCAAAGACATCGATTCCTATCTTTAGATGGCCTCACGGCACTGCTAGATTACCCAGTTCTTGTGAGCATGAGCCCAGTCGAGAAGAACTTTGCGGTTTCTGGCAGAAATCAGCGGTTTTTGGGACTAAGCTTTACTTGCTTCTTTACGTCCGAACACACCGGCATCTTTCGGAAGACGTCGGACAGTGTTGACAGACGGGTTGGTCCCCCGGGCGAAGATTCCTCGAAGAATTTCGGAGCGAGCCATTCCTTACACCTGCGCAATGTTTCTTGCGGCAAGGAAAAGCGTCATTCTCGCTGCTTCTGAGTGGCTTTTGACTTCGACTGACCCTGTGACCTCGTGTTACTTTCAAACCATTTGTGCGCACCTAACTAGCATGCCTTGAATTCCGGAAACTCGCCTAGATAATAAGGCTTCATAGAACCCCCGAATGACGGCTTCAACTTAGTTTTGCCGTAAATTACAGACTTCCGAGTGCATTGTCAGCGCCTTATTGATGTACTAAGTGTGAGCCGTAAAACAGGACGCCTTGAACTTTTCAACATAAAAAGCCACGGAGTCATTGAAGGCGAAAGTGTATGCTGGGGGTGGGAGGGGCGATTCGGAAATAAACCACAGTATTGGTTGGAAGTGTGCTGCTAGGCCGCTGCACAAATATAATGATCCTTACTATATATAAAGCGCTCTGTCTGTCTGTCTGTCTGTCTGTACGGAAATTCGAGATAACCTGAAGTAACACCTGGAGAAGTCGGGTCAAGTTTGGAATAGGTTGAGCATAGGGTAAGTGCAACAGAGCACATGTGAGCTTGGCGGAGCTCCTCCCCCAAGGGGCGGGGCATGCGCCAGGATTGGGCGGGGTCATGGACTAATTCTTCTATTTCGGTCTCATAACAGTCCACACGCTGGGAAAAAATGTGCAAAGGTGAGGAACGGGTCTACAACTAAAATAAGGGAAGCTTACCGGCGGTGGGCGGAGCGTTCTCGCAGTGGGCGGTACCTTCCACAGAGATTCATAACTCGATTCAACGAAGGCATCGAGGCCAGGAAAAAAAGCAAAAGGGTTAACCAAGGCCCTATGCGTGCTAGGCATGCGTAGGCGTAGCAAAGCCCCGCCCACGGTGGGCGGGGCGTGCGTTAAGATAGAAGCTACTTTTAAAAAATGAGTGTAACTTCGTTCGGAAATGTTCTAGGATGCGGGAAAAAAGTGGTAAGAGGTAATGGAACAAGTGTGGCCGAATTCCCGAAGTGGGCGGGGCTGGCACCAAAGTGGGCGGAGCTTAGATCAAAATTTTATAACTTTGTTCAGAAACGTTCTAGATTGCAGGAAAAAAGTGGTAAGAGGTAATGGAACAAATGTGGCCGAATTCCCGAAGTATGCGGGGTTGGCGTCAAAGTGGGCGGAGCTTAGATCAAAATTTCATAACTCTGTTCAGAAACGTTCTAGAATGCGGGAAAAAAGTGGATAGAGGTAATGGAACAAATGTATTCCCCGAAGTGGGCGGAGCATGCACAGGAAAGCGGGGCTAAGACCAAAAATTCATCTCTTTAAAAACTTTTTGGAATGCGGAAAAAATGGTTCAGAGCAGACAAAAGAAGGGTGGTCAAGTTTACCGTGGGAAGGGTTTGCACTAGGGTGGACGGAGCTATGATCAACCACTAATAACTCTGCTCAAATATATCGAGCGTGATGCTCTCAGCAGTTCAGCGTTCGAGTCTAGAGAGAACTATCTTATTCTGATTATCTAACATTCCGCTGAATGACTCCATCGTCAATAAGTGGCCGTCGACATATACTGCGCGCATTAGCGTGCATAGCCAAACTGGTGCTGTTTAGGTTCCCCGCGGAAAGGTTAAAGTTTGCGGGGTGACATTCGGAAAAGTAAAGACGCATACTTCCCTGAACGTTGCTGTATACCCGCTCACGCCAACCGAACCTTCCATCCCTCTGGATGGGTTGAATTTTTAGGAAGATAAAAGTACTGACCGGTACACCAAAATCCGTTGTATAGGCCTACCCAGAGATACCACCGAATCCTTGATCGAGGTTGAATGTGTTATCGATGCGCGTTCTACAAACGGAAACAGTTAGCGCCTCACAGTCGTAGAACAACTCATCGGACAGTGCAACCCTTCTCTGGATAGTGCTAAACATGTTAGTCACCCAAAGTAAGTGTGAAGCGCTGTAAAATATGGTTTGTAAAAAGAGCAAGGTCAGTAAATGATGCTTGCTTTGCTTGTACTTTCTATGTATTTCCATTAACTATAATGTTTAAGAGCGCAGTATTTCCCCAGAAGCTGTCTCATCTTCTTTATGGAAAGAAGCTAGAGATACATGATAGGATCAAGAAAATAGAAAAGAAGCGATCTTCAACCAGGTTTTTCCATCTTTCCTATGATGATTTTTTTTTTGTATTAAATATACGATTTTCAGAGCGAATGGCACCACATACGTGTATGATTATCCAGTACTAATCGGTCGCGCATGTCTAGAGCAGTGGAAGAAATTACACGATCGATCAAAAAATTGCAAAGGAGTCGAACGGGATCTTTTCAGGCAGTGAGTTTGAGGCTAGATAATTTCAAGGAGAGGTTTGTGTTTAAGAGTTGAACAGTGCGTGTGGAGTCTCGTCCTTTTCTGAGAGTTGTGCTCAGCGCAGTCTCATCATGCCTATCACCTTAGTTTGATCTTAGTACTGAGACAGTCTCATATAGATTTTTGTAGATATTCCTCATCTCGAACAGCATATCACCCATTATCACTTGCCGTGGGTGGGACCTCTTTGTCTTGCCCTTGCTTGGATCCCCTTCATATGTTTTCAGCTTACTTGGGGCAAAATGTTATTTTTTAGCTTGGGCACTGAATTTCTACGGAGATCTGCATATGATTTCCACTGAGCACCTGAAGGAGTGGCGCAAATTATGGTCGCAGCACGCTCTCTTCTCCCCAATTTCTGAATGTTAATCTCCTGTAGAATTTTGAGAGCTGCTGAACTTTACATCTTGGGTACGATGGTAAAACATCTTGGTAGAGCAGTTCTTAATGAACCTTAAGCCGTGCCCTTAGTGAACACGACCATTGAGTTCCAAAATGACTAGTGTTTCGTTGCAGACACATGAAGGAATATTGATGAAGACCCGTCTGTTGTTTGGAAATTTTACTCGAAAGCTCGGCGAGGTAACGAACTTTCTCATAGATATTGTCGAACGGTGAGAGTCTCTCTTCAGTCAGAAGAATATGTAATCTGCGCGACCGTTCCCGCAGAAGCCCGATTCATTCCGCCAAAGAGATGACCGGGCAGATGTGCATTGAGCACATCATGCTAAGAAAATTTAAGTGTCCGGGTCATCCATTCACCGTTATTGTAGCAAATCATCGATAATTAGCTTTTATGCTCGAGACATTGGTACAGCATCAGATCGCGTGATTTCCGGAATGGACCACGCGTTCTTTTTTTGAGTGACGACTGTAACGCAAAAGCAATATGGTCGTCACTAGAGTCGCAAAAGCCTTTATTATAGCCTTGTGGCATTCAGATTTCAATTTTATCAGGCAGTTTCGATCGAATGAACGCATCGTCACTGAACTGTAGGCTGCTTACGAAAATACGGAACAAGGCACTTGATCTGATTGCCGTCTCATTCGGGTCACTTGAACGCGGCACTCTAGCGGTTGACGCGTCCAGCATAGGTGATGTGATGACCTTCTTTTTAGGTGCTTCGTTGAGCTTCATGTAGGTGTAGCGACGGCTGAATAACGACTGCTGTGGTCGGAACAGATTTGCTGAATGTGACATCCCGCTGATTCTTCAGAATACAGCCCCCGAGTTGATTCGTCGAGCATCTGTGCGTCAATCCTGAAGATGTCTAGATGCCGCTGACACCATGCTTCGAATGTAAAGTCGGCATCGGGCGTCCTGGTAGCTCGTTGAAATGTCTTATTGGTGCTGCCGCTGCTGGAATTTATTGCTACGACTGCTGTCGTGCGATCCCTTCCGAACATCCATGAGTGCCATCAAGATATACTGGGATGCTCTTCCATCAGTGTCCTGATTGCCACTATTAATTCATTACCTCATTGGCGGGATAACCAATGAATTAGGAGGAATATTTATCAGTAGAATAATAAAAGACAAGTAGGTGACATTGAATTTGTATATCCTAATACGAATTTATAAATCCTAATATTGTCGCGAAAGATATATACGAGCCAATACCCTAACAGTTTGGTTCATTCTATCAGCCAGGCCAAAGAAAACTCGAGGGATTGAGATAATGGGTAAAATATAGTGTGAGAATTAAGCGGGTAATTTTTAGTTTAGGCGAAATAGCGAGCACTTACAAGGTGAAATGCGAGATAATGAAAGTTTAGTTAACTATGGGTTGATAACAACCAGTAAGAAGGCAGGCCAAAGAAAGCGAGGCTTTTAGAGGTAGCAAAACGAATGAAAAGCGAATTGTTCATGATTCAAAAGTGAAAACGATTCAGCGCGGTTTCGGAAGCGATGAGATAAGGTAAAGTATCTTCAATCTTTGGAGAGAAGGTAATTATGAGTGTTCATCGAGAATCGATTGGCGGTTTTGGTAGAACATAACGAGATCTTCTTGGGAGAAGTTGCCCGGGAGTGGTGAAATTAGAAGAATCCAGAGTTGCCTTGTAGTATGAGATGAATGAATCAGAAAGTTTGAATACTTGGATCAAATTCTAATTCGCAGTCTATTGGTCTTCATAGTGTATTTATCAGTATGTCAAAAAAAGGAGTGCCCTAGGACCTAGCTTTAATAAGTGTTTTCAGACAATTTGAGATGTTGACCGCCGAACAGCGTGTGGCTTATCACAACGGTGACTACAGGCAATTCCTATCTGAAGAAGAACTAGTTGTGAAGGTGTGTTTGAAGTTAATCGAGTCGAATCGAATACTCATGAATAATTTCAAAAAAAGAGCAAAGTGACCATTTCTGTGTATGCCAAAGTGTTTGGTTTAAGTAGGCTGTGCGGTGCTGTTGTTAGTTACTGAAACTAGCACTCGTTCAAAAGAGTTCACAATTACTGGGTGTCTCAAAATTATGGTTCTTCCAAATCGATCTGAAAACACCACAGTTTCAAAAGTGCTAGGACAGAAATTAATTCTTCAGTTTCACCACATTCACTGTTATTAGTTGCATCAGAACATTCACTATTACTGAGTTGCACTAGAACGCAAAACGCGCACAAGAACCTCAATGTTGATGAAGCAATCCAAGAATGTAGCAGATTATACATATAATCGGCGAAATGTGTCTGTTTGTGTGTATGTGTGTATGTATGTGTGTCTGACCGGAAATTCATAAATCCTGTCCCCGTGGACCTAGAAAGTTCAAACTTGGTGGGAGTACTGAGGGCAGGACAGGAACACTTATGGTGGGTTGCAGGACCGGACTCCGCCCATAGGGGGGCGTGGTTTGTGCGAAGTAAGTGGCAGACCGGAAATTCATAACTCCTGTCCACGTGGACCTAGAAAGTTCAAAGTTGGAAGGAGTACCGGCGGCGGGATGAGAACACTCATGAAGGGTAGCAAAACCAGACTCCGCCCACAATAAGCGGGGTTTTACCAGAAATTCATAACTCCTCCCTGTGGATCTAAGAAATTCAAATTTTGAAGGAATACATGCGGCAGGATGTGGACAGTCATAGCGGGTAACAGGACCGACTCCACCCACTGGGGTCGGGTTTGTGCGAAATAATTGTTCGAGCGCAAATTCATAACTCCTGTCCTCGTTTGACCCAGAACGTTCAAATTTGGTAGGAGTAATGGGAACAGGATGGGAACACTTATAGTTGAAGGCAGGACCACACCCCGCCCACAGGGGACGGGGATTGCGCGAAAACTGTCAACTTGACCCTACAGCATTCAAACTCGGTAGGAGTACAGGCGACAGGATGGGAACACTTATTATAGGTGGCAGGAAGGGATCCCGCCTACAGGGAGTGGTGTTTGCGCGAAAATTTACAATTTGGCCCTAGAGCGTTCAAAGTGTTCCAATTGCACGGAAATTTCACGAAGGTACGCTTCCTTAGCCCATCTGTCTTTTTTCTCTCTTAATACTCGCCTTTGTGATATTATGCGATGTTCCATCGGGGCACAGCGAAGATGGCTTACAGAAAGAATCGCTCTCAATTCGGAGCTAATACGGAGGGTGTATAGGGTGACCTACATGAAGTGTGACGCAGAAAACTAGCATCAAAATTATACAGATCAAATAGGAAACCACTACTCCTACACAATTACCACAAAATTGTAAACAACACACCACATCTCGCATGCAGCTTGACCATCTCTCGCTTTAATGCACACATCCGACCTCAGTCGGATGTTTTCAAGAATGCGCGCAATCACTTTCATCCCACGCTTTTACAAAAGAACTTTCTTTCAGAGGTTCCTAAGACCTATGTTTGAAAGCGCAGGCTTTTTGCTCCAGAATCGACCATACGTCAAAACCCAAAGGATTGAGATCGGGGAATTCGAAGGTCAAAACTGCTTCGCCCGAAAACCCGGAAGCGTAGTTTCACAACATTACAGCATCTTCTTTGCGCTGTGGGCTGGTGCCTATTTCTGCGGAAGGTTTAGCTGACGTTCATCGCGTTCCTTTCCTCCCAA
>UZAF01019906.1:0-12478 GCA_900617895.1 Haemonchus placei | reverse complement strand
TTTTTTTTTTGTTTGCGTCATCTAATGTAATGAATTCTCTACCCAAAGTGAACTGAAGGAGGAGTTAACTCTTTGCAGAGTGTTGGCGAGTTGCCTTTGTGCAGCCGCCGTCGACAGTGACCGAGCTCCGAGCCACATCTCTTCTTCTGGTTGAGTGTCGATGGAAACGTCTTCGTTTGCATCCACCAATGCATTCCAATTCGGCGCACTCTACGCTTCGGCAATAGATTCGCAGCGTAAGAAGTTGGAGCTAAAACTGATCACGAGCGATGAAAAGTTGTGCCTGGTGAGTGAAGACATTCTGTTTGGAAGGGGCGCCCTCTGATCGAGTAGGAAACCGTTTGCCGGCTGCGGTTTTTGGCGTCAATTTTGACAGAGAAGTCATTCGAAGAAGTTAGTCAGTAGGTACCCACCAACCACCAATTATTTGTTTACTTGTGGAACTGGTCGAACAAAAGGAAACCCAAAAATCCTACTCCCAGAGCAAGCGATTCCTTGAAATCACCATTCTTCCTGGCCAATGTTATCAGTGTCCAACTCTGATACCCGCTAATTCTGTGCAAACCCCTGTATCCAACCTTAAAATCTGCCTTCCCATGGGAGAATACAGTTCATTAAATGCCATTCCCGCTTACATCTTCGTAGCGCGATTATTTCGCATCCTTTTTTACTTGGGAAGTTTCGTAGGTGGATGGTCATATTCGCATAAATTGTGGGAATACTACTTACATATGTTGAGTAGCACTGATTTAGTTTAGATTAGAGTGAATTTGAATTTAGAATGAATAAGAAAGGAATCCTATTTCAGTACGATCCACCATCTCCTTGCTACAGTAACCCCACAGACAGTGAGCCACCGTCACCGGACTCGGGGTTTTCGTCTGACGAGAACGTATCACCACTCTCACGCAGGTACACAACTGTTTATGTATAATAATATTTTTAGTGCTGCTCAAAAGTACTTATTCATTCCTCAGTTCAAGGTTCATAGAGGGCCTGGGAACTTGAATGAAACTTGTAACGCACTGGTGCTAGTCTGCCTTATTGAGAAGGGCCACCATTTTCACTCGTTTCAGTGTGGGTCATTACGCAAGAGACTGTTTTTTGGTGCAGTCCCAGCGCTTGGGTAAAGGCCAATGGGGCAAAGTCTACTCAAATGGGTTGGAGGGAGATATCGCTGCATTATTCTGTTTATTCTCCCAGTTGCCTTCCCAGAGAGTGCACTCCGTGAAAAACGTCCAACTCTGATCCCGAACCTTCTGCAGAGTTTCCATGCAACCGTATAGCAGTGGATAGTCTTGAATTAAACCATTACACTTGATTTCTTCTGCGAGAATAGGTGTCCGGTTCAAAAAAAACTTCTGGGGCTGACAAAACTGAATGCTAATAATTCGTTTATTCGTCAAGTACGAATTGACCTCAAAACTCAGAGCACGTGCTGTGCAGAAGTTTGATCATTCCAATAAGTGGCGACCATGAACTGCGGCGATGACGGGCCCATGTCGGCCGTAGCGCCGTCGTCTGATAGCGCCTGCGTGAGAAAGATCCAGTTTTTGTCTGCTGGAAATTGATGATTATTAATTGTTTGTTTACCACGCTACTACTCAGCACGTACTCGGGCCATTTATCTCTCCTCTCCGCAGTCGTATTTGTTTTGAAGATTTGGTTATTCCTCGGTCGTGGTGTTACGCATAAGTAGTTTTTAGGGTAAGGTGAGAATTCGAAGTTCGCCGAATCAGAAATAGCCTCTCAAGAAGTGGAAATTTTTCACACCAAGAACTGGTTCTCTGGGGGTGAACTTTAATTTTGAGAGAGAAAGGAGTGGAATTAAAGGCACTTCGCGATAATTTTGAGGTACCCGTTTTTATTAGAAAGGCGGTAGTATAGATTGGGAATAGTTCAGCGGTAGTGAAGATAGCGGGAGAATTCGCCGATTTCGAGAAAAACATGGCTCCTTAAAAGTAGAGAAAATAGAGGTTGGACGAGATTGCCATGACGGAAATAACATGGAAGGGGTATTCGGACGAGATTTCAATTATTGCAATTGCACAAAGAGCTGACTACATCAAGCCGGAACTGTACAGAACTGCCTTTCACTAACGCTATGGGTCATGACAAGTTGTTTAAACTTTCTAATGGGTTCCCTTGTGATCGGTGGAGCCTATACAATGCCAGTGAAACTTGTCCGAGGACCACACGGGCCAATCATTGGGCGTTTATATGCCATATATGGTATACGCGGAGGTCTCAAATTCATCCCGTGAGGTATCTTAGAAATAATTTTTACCGCAAACTGTGCCTTTGCGTCGGGCCAGTTACTGGAGTGTATTGCTCAAAGGAAATGGCGTCATAGCAAAACTCGCTCTAACGATTGCCATAATTGGACTATTCAGCATTCGTGAACCCAAAGAACGACTTATATATCTTGCTCATGGTCCCTAATAAAAAGATGTTTTCCAAGGTAAATTTTACGTGCGAAATTGCTAGAATTTCGGCCGCTGCTCATAGTCAGCAAAAAAAGATAGCGGAGTACGATCACTATTGCAATTTTCAACGTTCCCACGTGGGTACAACAGCAGCTGAGTTCACAGTAGCAATAGTTCACAAGTTCAAGTGCAGTTCAATAGAAGTGCATCGTTCGAGAGGATACCCCTCCATGTGAAGGGAAATGGATGGATCCCTGCTAGACATCCCGAAATCCACGTAAAGGTTCAGAGCTTCCTCGATACCCAAAGTGGTCGAGGGTAGGTGGAGTGGAAACTAAAGGTGTACGGTTACTGCACAAGCAAAGAAATTTCGTGGTAGCCAATTTTCGTTTGGTTCTTCCCGTAGATGTGAACATAATCAAACTCTCTTTATTATTTTGGCCGCTGTTTACTTGAAACTACTCATGTAAACAACTACATTGCAGGGATGGAAGAAACCACACATTACCGTCGGCACTACGTCGCTCTCGATCAAAGGCATGCGCAAAACGTGTACGTTTTGCCGATGCCCTCGGTCTAGACTTGGAAAAACGTCAATATTTCACGGAAAAGGAAACAAATCTGTAAGTCCTCTAGTAATTTATGCAGTAACGTTGCTCCCTGCGTAGGGATTTTCTAAACGAGGGGAATGAGCTATAGAAATTCTTTCAGTTTCCCCACACCACCATCTTCTCCAACTCCTGGACATTGCTTGGTACTGTCCAACTTCGTGTACTACACTGAATCCGAATACAATCAGCGAGCTCGTGACCAAATGGTGTGTTTGGCGAAGCTACGCGTTCATGAACGTACCATAAACGGGCAAATCAATGTCGCCAATATCGCTTTCTCCAAAGAGGTCTGAACTTGATTACCTTAGAGTTTTGATCTTTGAGCTAGCGAGAAGTTCATGCTGTTTCAGGTTGCAATTCGCTATACGACCACCAACTGGGAAACCCACGATGAGGTCGCTGCAACTTATGGCCATACCGTCTTCGGTATTGATAACGTTGATGCATTCGTATTCTCGATGATACTACCTGCAGATGTAAAGGTTCGTCGGAAGTACTTCGTTACTTTGCTACCACCTGAAGGCCCCGCCTGGCTTAAACCCATCCCTAGAGCTCGAAGACAACTAGAATTTCTCATCTACTGAGTTGGGGGTCTTATTTGGCCACACGGCAGGAGAATGTGCAGAATTCAGTGGAAAAATTTAGCAAAATTGGTTGGACGGTAGAAGTTCCAGACTTCAGGGTTTGGAAGTCCGCCTTCACACGTGGGACGTAAACCCGCTTATTTTTCTCTCTGTTGTTACTCTTTGTTATTTGTCTCTTCGATCGAATCATTTCAGGAGGGACAGTGTCAATTCTGCGTGCGTTTTTCCGTGAATGGGCAAGATTTCTGGGACAACAACTCGGGTAAAAACTACTGTGTGGATATCGTTCCGGACAATTCACTACCACTACTACGTGAGCGCAAGCCTGCTCCCACAATGAATCCATCAGCGTCGACACCGACCTTTTTCACTCCTCGCCGTTTGCGCCGTTGGGGAAGGGCTCAAGAGGAATCGGACGACGAGAGTTCGCGTGTATATGTCCCACGCCGTAGGATGGCACCACATTAGATGCTCATCACAGTCCAGCAGCAGTTGTACCAAGAGTGCTTCGCAGTTAACTTTGCTATGGGCAGCAATCAACTCGGAGGCCGCTGTTATGCGAGTAGTTTTCGCCTCCTTCTCGCTCAGTTAGACTGTGCTTCTGGAAATTGCCATGTTGCCTTGGTAGAATGCTATTGTCATTCAACTTCAGCTCCAACAAACAGCTTAATGTGATACTAATAATGAAGTTTCACCTCTGAGTGAAACGGTCGCTCAATTTTCTGTAGTTTTTGATGTTACTATGGTCAGGTACGGTGTAAAATCTGTGTTTATATTGGCTTGTGAATTGTTGTCGTGTTAGATGCTATACGCTTTCATATAGTTAGTTGTAGTAATAGCTCGATTTCGTGCAAGTAGACGGCGACTGATCAGCCTCCTTGTGTTCACATGGCTATGTCGCTTCTGGCTCTCACGTTTGATGAGTTGATTTGTCGCCGGGTTTTTGCCATTTTTTTCGAATCTTCTTGATTGATTTGCCAGCTTCATATACTTGCCGGCTGCTTTGTTTTACGTCGTGATTTGTGCCTTAAAACTGTTTCTCGTCGTCGCTGTGATGTAGTGCCTCGCCTGTCCGTGCCTTATCCCTTGTCCGATCCCTTTCGAGCTCATCACAACGATTTTATTACCCCTCCCCTTTTTAATGACGTGCCCGTATTCTCACTCATTGGCATGGGCTCCACTTTGTAAGCCAAAAACGAATTCTCCATGTGATGTCCCTTGCCATATGTGAAGAAATCTCCTGGTCATTTTCCTCTCTTGTCAATTGACAATCATCTGCTAATCCGCATGCATTTCTCATTTTTTACCCACGACACAACAATAATCACAGGATTGTTTTACGGGTGCGCTGTTATATACATATATATTTTTCATGAGATATGTATATCCCTTTTTCTGTAGTTCTAATGAATAACTATTTTTTGTGTAGTGAAACCCTTGAATACATATTTTTGTGACAATAAAACAATCTGACATTCGAGTACATAAAGTCTATCAAAGATAGGCCGATCACAGTCATTTCAGAGAATTCGTTTGTAAGAGGAGAAAATAGCATTAGGAAATTTTCAAATGTGAGCGAGACAGTTACATTCAAAACCAAGATTTCTGATGAGTAGGAGTATAAAAAGGCAGCTCTGCCTCGATCTGCTAAGACGGCCCAAAATGGCCAACAAGGAGACGTTTTCAGGGATGTTGTGACATGTGGATACTCAAAGGTTACCGATACCGGAAATCGTTCAGCACCTTAACCGTAAAACTAGCGAGGAGGGAGTCAGAGTTCATGGGTCGGAGTTCGCGAAGTTTTAATGGGTTTAGTTCGCAGAAAGCTCGGCCTGTCCCTTCGGAGATCGCTTGTAACGTCTCCCATGTGGGCATCTCTTGGTGGGTGGGAACGTAGCCGAGGACAAATCAGATTTTCCTTAACAATTTCACCTTTAAGCCTTTTTTCCCCGCCCTAGGCACCGTTTCAGATAATAACTGTTATGAAGAGGTCCTTATGATAGAAGTGAACGCTGCATACGGTCCCTAAGAAAGCCTTGTCGGGCGTGGTCGAATCCAAAACGCCGCTGTAGGTCTATACTTCCGAAAAGGGCGCATAACGACCTTGCAGGGCGGATAACATCCAAAATAGAGCTGCATTGCAGTGAATGTATAATAACACGCGCAATGCCCTCCATCGTGTGTCATCTCGTCCAATCCGAACCCGTCTAACCTTTGAAACGGTTAGTTCCAAAAAGGGTCTACAACTTGGGGTTTTTGCGGGTCTCTTGGTTTACCTCCCCATCTATCAGTTATACTGCACCAACCCTTTCGCCATGAAATCCATTGAATCCCATGATTGTCGTGCAGTATACCATTAATGGTAGCATTCTAATTGAGGGCAAAGGCGCGAGACATTTTTTATGAAAGGCACGGCACCACTATCAGAGCATTTGCCGAAGATCGGGTCCAAACACATTGTTTACTACTATGGGATTGGTTGCGAAATTCCGCGCTCCCGCTTCCTGGCTCACGTGCCAGCGTATTTTAAATGCTGTTGATTTCCGGTGTTTATTTTAGAAGTGAGGCTGCCCATCACGTGAACCGTTGCTTTTGTTTTCAGTCGCAGCTAAATTTTTTCTGAATGATATAGGGTGTTGACAAGATGTCGGGATTGCAATATAAACATCACAAGATTACCGTAGCCCATTTAATTATTCTACACGGCTAAGTTATTCTGCGTTATTAGTTTTTCACTTTAGTCACAACGAGTCCCTCAAACGCCTTCATCTGGGCCATGGTGCTCAGCTGTTGGAATCAAATACAAGTAATAATTCTGGAAATCAAAGGCCACTTGAGAAAATATCGTAGTGTACGATGCAGCATCGGGAAACTTACAATGTACAACAAGAGGGATTAGAAAACAACAAAAATGTATCTGGTACTGAAGACACATGGGGAAGCCACCACCAGTCAAAATCGTCGCGTACTCCGCGAGTCGGCTGAAATATGTTGATAAGAGGAAATAACAGAAGGATCTTAAAAAACGGAATTCTACATTGGAACTGCTCAAGCCAAAAAAGGATCGGTGATATAAAGGTGTTCATCGTTGTAGTTGTCCTAAACTTCTCTAAACAACATCCCGAAAAAGTGAATGATACGCAAAAAACATACTACAATCAATTCCCTGAAATAAATGTTGTTCAGCCAGCCAACATTTTTTCCCATCTGCCTGAGGTCGCATGGGAGACGGACAGTAGGAACGCTTTTGGGTAATCGATTCGCCGCACGCGGCCGATGCGGACTTCGCTTCGCCGTTATTACAGCTTAAGCGTTCTTCATAGAACTACATCGATATGCGATCATTATTTAAGGCATGATTCTACTGTTATTTCTTTTATTCCTGTATTCCTTATCTGCTGCAGCATTCTGTTACATTCCTACGCGCGCGGCGTCCCTCTCGCCGAGCTGCGGTGATTTCGTTCCTACTGCACCACACCCTCTCTAATAAGTGTTCATATTGTCTCCCACAGCTACTTGGATTTGAGGCACGGTTCGCGACCCTTTATGGGTATCTAGTTTTAGATGAGTAATGGAAGTGATATTTCAGAACAGTGCAAACGTGACGAAGAATACGCGAAAATCGGTGTATTCGGAGAAATTAAGGTTTCAAAAAGAAGTAAAACTAGGGTATGGACCAGAATTTGAAGAAGGAAGTTGCATGGAAGAGGTATTTGGAAGAGCTGTTAAAATATGCGCGCCATCACATACAGCTGGCTGCAGTAGGCTGCGTGCGTGCATCATGTGGATCCCAGTGCGGATAGCGCTACCTCTACAGCTTTACAACGCTTAACAACTCATCTGCCTTGCGTGTGTACATCGGCTTAGCCGGTTTTGGGACCCTTATTACGCCTTATTTCAACCGTTTCTCGACCCGACTCTTAGGCTTCCTTAGGGGTCACAGGTTCATCCAATGGAGAAATCTCAGAGATCATTTTCAAAGTGACCTGTTCCTTACATATAGAACTATTCGATGATTAGGGCAACTTCCTTCATCTTGATTCTATAGTTGCGTTGATTTGTTCATTTACTTCTTTCGTTTGTTATTCTTCATGTTTCTTGCTGTGTTAAGGGATAGTTGCTCACTTCCTCATTTTTCATCTAGTGTACCTGTTTTTCTCTGAGGGGAATAGTCAAATTATAGCCGTGGACGTTTTTGCCTGCGTTTATCGTTATCAGCTGTGTTTGTAGTCCTAACTTCATTGTAACATGTTCCCCCTTGGTGTCATGAATACGCAGAGATTGTAGCGCTGATTTTGAGGTGATAAACAAAATTATCTTATCAAGGCAACTTCTTTAACAAGGTAGGCTAAATTCGGGACTTTACTAAAAGGCCAGTAATGTGCAACTTCCCGAAAGCCCCTGGAGATCTCTTTCCTCAGATGTGCACCGATTTGAGAGATGACTGCCCAGTGTGGACTCCGAGTTCTATCGAATTTTTATCACCTACTTGTCCTACAGTGCTGCAAAGGAAGAGTTTAGAATGAAAGCTTGGATGAAAGAAGGCCAATTGCATCTATGAGGCAGAAGATGCGGCTCGTCATCATTCAACTCACTTTCTGAGCTGGAATCCGCGGAACCTTGAGGATGCACCTGATTATTAACGTGGAACGTATGCGGCACATTCATCTCGACGTCATTAGCTGAAAGTTGAGATCAATTGATGAAACTTCAATTAGAAGTTGGTGAAGAAACAACCAAGCACACAGGCTTCTATGCTTTTTCACTGCAAACCACATAAAATTAAGCAGCAAAATAAGCGTGAAGCATCCGCAAACAATTCATCGGCAACGAACAAAAATATGCAAACGCCGATCCATAACCAACTGAGCTTACTTAGACAGCGAAACGGACACTTGTTAATTGTTTCCTCTGCGGTAAACCGGTAAACACTGCAATAGTTCTAGCTTCTGAATGGCGACGTAAAACTGCTTAGGAATGGCTCTGCTATTTGGATAAATATGATGGCGAGAGGGCGGTCAAGTTTGGGAGCTCAACGGAAGGGGACTCCGTTGAGCTCCCAAGCTTGAAACAACGGGAGCTCCGTTTCTATCGTTGATAAAGCAAAGTCAAGTCGTACACGTCGTGCGCGGCGCCGCCCTCGAGATTTCGGAATGGACACGTTTGGGCCGTGCAACGCTTTTTTTAAAGTGTATTACCGCGCGCACGGGTATTTGAAATCAACTTAGAACGCGGCCATTGAGAAATGTATGAGGTATGCTTTTAGAAGAAACAAAGTGAGGTGGAATAAGACGGAGACGGATCGAGTCTATTCTATGTAGAAAACAGAGGTTTTGGAAAATGAGGCATTAAGATGAAGAGGATTGCCTACTAGAAACTTGCAGATTACCGTTGTAGCTATGATGTATTCAAATATCCGCACGGAGTAAAAAACGAGGTAAGAAAGTCAAATAGCAAAACTCTGCACGGTGACCACCTCGAAATCCCAGGGTGCTGCGCTCGCGGCGCTAACTTAGTTCCATTAAAGGCACACTTCACGATAATTTTGGGTCATCCAGAAAATGAAGAAAAGTGGAAGATGGAAAATATTCAATGAGGCGAAGAAACTGCGTGAATCGGTGTTTTCAAAGTGAAAAAAAATCTTCAAAAAATCGTTAAATAGGGGGCTGGACGAGAATGAGACAAGAAAAATGAAGAAGAATGTTGGTTGGACGGGCTATACAATGTGTGTCAGTGCGTAGGTGTGGGTCCCGTGCGAATAACAGACTACGGTAAGCAAAAATTCATTCACTTATAAGCATAAGTAAGCAGAGAACCCTAACAACAGCAAAAGTAGCTCACATTTTTCAGCTTCTTGATGTAGACAATTAGAGTAAGGCTCGCAGCAGCAAAAAGATTATCAAAGAATAAAAAAATGGGAGAAACTATCGCCTCATCACTAGGCGATCAACTGATCGTGTGTGGGTCTTAGAACGGGTATTGCAATCTGTATCGCCTCCACACTCGTCTAACGTGACATCGATCGAGGGGCGGAAGCCCGGGCAATCCGGTAACGGAGCTCCCTTCGTGCCCTGGCTGTTGAGTTTCGGGACTCGACAGCGTCCTTCCTGTCACCAAAGGAGGACATTGGTTATTCCTGGGGGAAAACTCAGGAACCATTTTTATCGTGAACTGTGCCTGTAACGATAGGAACGAAGCGAACCCCAAGAAAGGCAGTAATCTGTGGCACGATCCCATTCAGCTCTCAGTTGCAGAAACCTCATAGGAGCGAATAAACTTCTTCTTGTGAAATGAGCTATTTCAATTGTAATCAGAAATGAGTTTTCACTAGCATCATTATTTGACGTCTAGTTCATAGAATATTCATTCTTCTTCGATTCTATCGATCAGGTTAACATGATATGAAATGACAAACAGCCCTAACAACGAGTGTTTTCGTTTTTGATAGGATGTTGCAATTTTCCGATACCGACAGAGATCCTCAGAAAGTGGAAAATTGGATTCGTAACGAGTGACGTCGCGCAGCCCGCAAATGGAACACGAATGCTTAGAGCCCGCGAAGCAAGAAGATCGAGAAATTCCAGACACACGGTGACTGCTCCTCCTGCAAGATGCGAGCGCATTCCCCATCTATGCAGTAAATCGGTTTGGTCTATAGGACAAGTTAAAGTTATGTGAAGCACGGATGCATCATCGTCGGGAGCCTTTCTTTTACTTTCTTTTTGTTTCTTGCTTTTGTCCTTACTCGGGTCAGAGTTCGGATCAGAATGAACCTATTTTTGAAGCACCGCAAAAATTCTGCTTAACTCGTGAACGATAAAATCAGCTCGTTGATTGCACTATCAAGAACTTCTAGCTCGCGACTTCTTTCGCTGCATGTGTGTATCAATAAGTATTGTAGCAAGCAATCGCAGGGCCTACAGAGCTTTCAAAATTGCAAGTTGCTTGCGGCGTAGGAGACCCAATAAAGTGACCTTGTGTCCTGAAGTCAGAAGTGTAGGTAATCATCAGTGCTTCGATCCAAAATCATTAGTGCATAGATCTACGAAGCAGATCTCGATTTACGAGATCAGTGAGGGGGTCGATGAGGGATCACTTGAAGAATAATACATACGAACAAGGGATCACATTTTTTCGATGACCCATGGAAGGTCCAAGGATGATAGCGGAGTGATTTTAACGTCCCGTGAACGCGTGATACAGCAACCCCTAGTGTTCCACAAATCTCTGTCCTGATCGAAAATATCATAGCTGGCAGGACGCGTTGACCTTGGCTAGGGTCAAAGTTCTTAGCGAGCATGGTTGCTCCCAACCCATTCTCGATGATTTGGGTACTAAGAAAGGTCGAGAAATCTGCGTCTTGGTAAACATTATTCCACGCGTATAAGGGGACCATGGAGATTTACTCTTAACTGCTGTTAATTCGACACAGTACGCAATGTCAAGTCACAAAAAACTGACGAAAGTGCGTCAGCCTCAGACTGACTGAGCACCCGTATATGTGCTTTTCCTATACCGTGCTATTTATCCCTTACACTACCGAGATCACACTTGACTTCTTCTTATCATTGCCGGTCAACAACATCGGCATTGAACTGTGCTACCTGTTTCGACCTGATGAGTTTTTGTTAATGCCCGGTAGAGCCCATTGGTGGAAAGAAGCGAGAATCTCCAGCGAAGTTTGTATATTTGCATGGCTGGTTTGATTTCGACAAAATCTTCATTCATATCGATGTCCAGTAAATGATCGTACAAATAGTCGAGGTGATTTATTTGGGGATCTCCAAAAAGAGAACCTTGATGAAATTATCTTAGCATGAGATACGCAACGCAACACCACAACCACGGTGGCACGTGTGGTTCAAATAACTCGCGACAGAACTCAAGCATTAGTTGTAACCGGTAGCACCAGCACCTCATTCATTCGTTGAGTGAAATAGGCCACTCAACACGCTGAAAAAGAGTTACCAAGTCTGTCCTACAGAAAAGGAATATGTATATAGAAATAAACCAACTCAGAAAAAGAAGTGTAAACGAGGTACTGGCTAGAACTGGAGAGGCTGGCTATAGAGGCGTACTTTGACCCTTCTACCAGAGAAACAGCGAACTTGAATGTCTCCAGGCATACCGGTTGAATATCCCTATTTCTCCACCGAAATATGAAAGAAATACTCTGAGTTAAGCGCAACGATCTAAGAAAAGCGGAAAAAAGAGCAGTGATGTGGGCTGCTTGAAGGGAAGTTCTCGATACTGCAAAGAGGATGGAAACGTAGCGTTCACCACAGAACCCAGTGGATACATCAGAGAACACTAGCAGCGAAAAAGAATCGAGCAATCAAGGCGCGATTCGCGGTAACTCTGTCATATCTTTTTTAGTTGAATAGCAGGAGGTAGTTAAAGGCACTGTTCACGAAAAAATGGTTCCGGAGATCTGCACATGGTTTGAATTCGACGCCCCCTCTGATACCATTTGTGCAGGAATGAGGTCGGAAAACGGTCTGGATAGAGCACAATAAGGGCAGGAACAGTGGGGGACGGGAGGCCTCCGCCCCTCGTTAATCTGACTACGAGTTCTAATTGCCGTTCATCACTTTCGCATTGGAGCGAGTTGTCTGCATGGGTGTGTTGTCTGCTATTGCAGACATTGCGTCGCCTTCGTGCACTCGCCCGAACACTCCCGCAACTGCCGTTCTTCCAATGTGAAACTCGTCCAACCCCCCTTTACAGCTCTTTTTTGACCCTTTCTATTTCTTTTTGTCCATCGTTTTTTGCGCTTCTTTCGTTGTTATCGCTTTATTCTAGAGTAGTTCTACGAATTCCCGTCGAAAAAGGGTACTCTGAATTTATCGTAAACGGT
>UZAF01019905.1:0-21006 GCA_900617895.1 Haemonchus placei | reverse complement strand
CATTTTATACTACGTTTGCCTCAGCAGCGTAATAAACATAACATAACATTATTGGAAAAATTCTGCTCGGGAGCACGCTCCGCCCACCGTAGGCGGAGCTTTGTTGCGCCTAGTCATCCAAAGCAGCGAGTTGTGATTTGTGTACAACGTACCGCCCACATTGGTAATGCTCCGCCCACCGCGGATACTTCTCCTTCGCATTATTTGTTGACCCATTCTTAACCTCTGCCGATTATTTCGTCCTCATCTGAAGCCGAAATAAGTCGTTTTGCCTTTGAGACCACCCACTCTAATGCATGCCCGCCTTTGAAGGCCGAGTTTCGCCGAGCTCATATGTGCTCTGCTGATTTTTTTTTCAAATCCTACCTATACCTACGTAAACATGACCCCTCGTAGTGTTTCTCCAGGTATTAACGAATTTGGTGACGGACAAACAAATAGACAAACAAACAGGCAGAAAATCAAACAAACTAGTACCCTTAGTAAAGATAGTAACACATTTTTTTATTGATTCATTCTACATCTGTTTTTGCTCCTCACACCCACGTTGCACATTTATGAGGCAAGGATGTGGTAAATCTTTCAATGTTACGGTAGACGATGGTTCAGTGAAATTATTCACTAAGAGAAGGGAACGAGAGCGGGCCATTCTCACTGATGTTCGTCTCGAGAATGGCAGACCTTTACAACTATGTATCCCTCGCACCGCCCCATTTAGTGGCAAGGGTTACAGCTAATTTCGTCGACGACTTCATGCGAGCAACGAGAAGGCTCATAGCAAGCGTCTTCTTGTTTGACCATCTAACCAGCTTGTAAGAAGGTGAAGTCATCTTGAAATGGAGGCGGCTCGTTTTAACATGTGGACAGCTTGCTGTAAACCTCTCTGTGTTGGGGTTGGACGGCTTGATTGTGCAATTGCGTCTTGTTGAACATGTGGACAAGATGCTTGGGGCGCAAAAATGAGCTTGGTGGGTGGTGACGACAACTAGTGGCTGATTTCGTAATTTGGGATCGACCTTGTTGCAGAGCAGCTGCATGTTACAGAGGCCACCGTACAGTGTGGGGCCGTTTTAGGCATCTCAAGCACAGATTGAGCTTGGATGCCTAAATTACCCCAGACGCTGAAGCTGCATAATTCTGCAGTGGCCTGAGAAATGCAAGTCGCGTCTCTCTTCGACGGCACAGAAAATGCAGCTGGACTCCGGTGCAATCGTTGCGTTCGTGCACTTTTTTCGAACATCGTGAAACGCTTGCAGACAGTGCAGACGAGGGAGTATGCGCTGTATCGAAAAATGCAGCAGATGAATAGCGCTCATCACGAACGCCAACAAAGGCGTATCGTTCGTGTGCACGACATCGTCAAGGTTTTCCATGGCTCGGCAGTTGAGATTGGGCTTTTGACAGTGAGTAATCGTTACAGTGCCCTTTTATGAACCAAACCACGTTCTTTATCAATTTGAGTTGACCAGTGACCCCTATGCAAATACCTGGAAGTATCGAGTAGACTAGTATGAAAGTGCAAATACCTGGAAGTATCCATATCATATCACTTGCAACTTGGTTGGTTGAGTGATATGCCAACAAAAAGTGGGGCCGCCTGATGGATTGAAGGCACAGTAGTTCACGATAATTTTGGGGTATCTAAGTTCAGACGAGTAATAAAAGTAACAATTCAGGGTGCAAAGGTGGCGAATAAGATGCGGGCATCGGCTTATTCAGAGAAATGAAAGGCTTTGAAAAGGTAGCATATCAGGGGCTGGACGAGGATGTGGCGACAAAAGTAGCGAGTATTAGGACGACCTGTCCACACGAGGGTGCAGTTGCCTAAAATAAAGCTGGCTACAGTGAGCTGCCTGCGTGCAACATGTAGGTCCCGGTGCGAGCGGTGCGACCTCTACAGCTTTTGCAACGCCGTGAGGACTCGTCCGCCTCGCTTGTACGTCGGCAAAGCCGATTTCTAGGCCCTCATTAGTCCTATCTGCGCCGTTTTGCTATCTGACAGTGTCCCTTGTGGTATTCTTGGGGATCACAGGTCCATCTCAGAGGGAAATGTCAGGAACCATTTTTGCCTTTGAGATATTTCAATGGGATAAGAGGTTGCATCAGTGATGCCTAATGGTTTGTAAAGTTATGCGGTATTGATCAACTCGAAGTGTGATGAAATACTACGAGCAAGATAATTTTTTGCTTTCCGTCTCTTTTTTGTTTTTCTTTTGCTTTCCGTGCCTTTTTTCGCTTTGACATGGAATTATTGAGTGATGATGGTCATCATGAAGGTATTTTCGCTGAATATGTATCGTCATTGCGTAGAATTTGATCCTATGTTCCAGCTACGACCGACAACATACTTAATGCAGTTTTTAGTAAAAGAATGATGACCAGTAGGCTAATCGAAAATGTTCCGCTGCTGAGGCTAGTGTTGGAACGGGAGTTGCTAATATACATTCCAATGATGTCTACTGAACTTTATCAGAGGTTCTATACCAGAGAGGTTATTATCTAAGAACCACTGATGACGGAGGGGCAGAGTGTCTGTACTGTGTTCACATTCGGAATTATCATATATTGGGTTGAGTCATAATTATCGGGCAAATTGACAATGATTATATTTATCTTACAATTTTAAACGACAATCGCGAGTCATTTGAAATATGCCCCATTGGCATCGATGGTCTTCTCCCAACGCATGCGCAGATCGTAGATGCCCTTGCTCCGGAACGCTGAGGGCTCTCCCCTGAAGAACTCCATTAGTTTAGTTTTAATCGTTCTTGGAATGTGCGATCGAGCTTTGTCGTGCTGGAAGTAAACTTTGTGCTGCTGTGGATGCGTAGATTCGAGATTCGCCTTCAAATTCCTCGGTTGCTTAATGTAGACGTCTGCAGTCACTGTACATCTTTCGTCTAACAGTTCCCAGTATTCGACACCAAGAACGCTCCACCAGATGCAGAGCATAGCCTTCTTGGCGTGTACGTTGGGTTTGGAAAAGTCATCTACATCTACATACAGCTTTGTCAACCCATTGAGCACGCCGGTTAACGTTAGAGTAGGGAATCTACTTCCCATCATCGGTGACTAGGTGCTCGAGCCACGGTGGGTGCGCTTGAGCGTGAGGAGAGAAAGTGCCATGTCGGCGCTGCGGTCCATGTCATACTGTTTCAAAGCATGCGACACCCATCGACCGGGCTTTCGCACTTGCCGACTGACTTCAATCCACGAACAACCGTGGACTGACTCACCTCAAGAGTGGCTGCCAGTTCACGAGTAGTTTTATACGGATCGGCTTCCACCTGGCTCCGCAGCACGTCCAAATCCAACTCGGGCGTCCCTTACGGTCTTAATCTTCGATGCAATAGTCGCCCGACGCGAACTTCGAGTGCCACCTGTGAATTGTGTTTCTAGCAGGGGCGTCCTTTTGTAAACTTCCTTCATACGTCTATCGATTGCCGTGGGTTCTTGGCCAGATCGAAGAAGAAATAGGATGATGTTGCGGAGGTAGAGTTGCGACGGCGTGAAATCATGGGGCACGGTTGCGGGGAAGGAAACATTTAGGTGTGTTCGTTAGTATGTATTTGCAAGAGCTTTTTATACTCTATCTAACGATGCCTAGCTCGTCCATTTTCGTTAGCTCTTTTCCAAGTTATAATCTCTAAAATTCATCACTATCACATTTTCCGAGGACCTGTGACTCAACCTAATATTTTCGGATCCAGTTGTTTTTCCCGACTCTTCCCACGAAAAGGAAAATTCCTGAGAATCATAAATGGCTGTTGATACTCTGGGGCGGATGTGCAAGTAAGTGAAAAGCCAGCACTTGAGGACAGTTATGGTATTCTACAGCATTCAGCGTTGTAACTTTTATGTCGCAGTTGAGGTGTTTTGCTTGTGCCGTCGGTTCTTCTGCTATTTTCGACGCAATTCTTGGAATGATTTCTCCCTCAGATATGTCAATTATATGTCAATACTCCCTATTATCAATCTTGCCCTGCGGTGTTTCTAGAGATATTTTGGTCTTTTCTCTCTGCCATATGTGGTGCAAGTAGACGAATTAGGACATCCACATTTTCGAGGAGAGTGCTCACAATTGCATCTCATTCTAAGCCCTTTGTGATGTTTACGCTTGTTTTTGATTACTCCACTCTGCAGAATTTGCGAAACGCCGGTGGAGCAAGGTTCCGTTGTTTGAGATGGCGCATCATTTGTTTGCTATTGCACTCGCTAGTTTACGCAGAGAAATCGTTGTGGCGTTGACTTTTTCTATGTCACGGGTAGCGTATGGTTCCATAGATCTACTGAACGCCTATTTTCGGCCAAGTCACACGGATTTGTAAATAGTGTTGCCGGAGTTTGTTGTGGGAAACACAAAATGGGTTGCATTAAGTCTATGGATTCCCATCAATTTTATCTCTTACTTATTTGTTAGGTTCGAACACCTGTGACGAACATGGCTCGCACTTCCTTTTTTCATATAAAAAGAGGAAACGTCTGGATTTGCGCTGTGACTCGCCAGAACGTGAACGCCACAATGGTGTTTGAGGTGGGTTGTGAGATAACAAATCACTCCATTGCGCATGGATAGCCATAGTTTATGGCTCATTATTGGTAGCAGTATGCAATTTTTAACAGACTTTTTGATTGAACTTTGGCTTATACTGCATGGTTTTTCCTAATCGCAGTCTGTTCGATAGGATTTCAATTTCGCAGTTATAAAATGATTTCATGGTAACACCTCCATGTTGGGAACCTAGAAAATTTGTTGTTGAAGTCGTTTTCAAAATGGAAGAAAATCCGCAGGCGGTGGTGTCTTTTCATCTCCTCTTTTCCTTTCATCTCCATCTCATCTTTTCAGTTTGTCAACAAATTTGCTGATGCGATGCAGTCGTATTTTGGCAAGTTGAACGAGGAGAACGTCAAAAATAACTTCGTGTTAATCTACGAGCTGTTAGATGGTTAGTTTGCCATGCCTTCTATTTCTTTTGATTCTTTGGATCAACACTGAATATATTTAAATTTCATGAGGGTGAAAATGCTGAAATGATTGTCTGATGTCGTATTCTCGAGTCTCCAAGTGCTCAGAGTTTCACTGACGTTGATCCAATAATTCAAGTCCTCGTGAGCAGTCGCCAGTACGGAGAACCATAAAAATAGCTTTGCGAGTCATGAGCACTTATGACTTTGCTCACTCAAACCTAGCCCAAGTTCCTGTTCATTTGATTGACTATCCATTATTAGGCGCCCTAGCATTTAGTTGACATTGAGAAGGTTCCCAAACGTGTCAAGCTGTTGATGAGTCTTGAGATTTTCGGATGCACGTGAAACCTTCCATGATCTTTTTCATCCTCTTGCTCACCAAACTAAATAGTCGACATGTTATCTATGATATACAGTCACAAGTATTATGCCAGCTGTTCTCCCTTTCTAAAAAGTGGACTGTAAACTAAAGAAATAGCCACAGCATTTTTAAGAATACCGGAATTGGCGAACCTCTTGTTGGCCAGGAACTGCATCAAGTAGCTAAAAAGATGATAGTCAGAAGAGACGGCGTTAGAGGATTAGAGACGGTGAGATACTGCATCTCACAATCAGTCAATTTCCTGTAGCCTGAACTGCATTGTCCTTGTGACGTGTATAGAGGGCAGTCATGCAGAACGTGGACGGAAATACTTCTTGTTTTTCTTTGATTGCATGAGCGAGTTTCTGGAGCTGACTGCTGTGAATTGTGGCCGTTGCTGTCTAACCTTGGAGAGCAACACTCGCGGCATAGCATTCACTTCAGTCCCTAAGAGCAGCGCACAGAAGCCTTCCTCTGGCGGTGTTCTGACTCGGGCTGCACGAGCGTATCCTCTCTCTTTTAGGGAGAACTGAGGGAACAGAAAAGAGAACAGTGAGGGGAAGCGATTGGCTGGTTGAAACCGCGTGTAACGGACATCACTGAACAGTTGAGGAATCATAGAGCGAGACTTTCCCATAATCGTGTTCGTGAAGATGTCGAACAACGTTGCTCTGTTCAAAGAGCTGCCAATTTCGTGTTCGCAGCTTTAGGCCTTTTTTTATTTCGCTGAGAACTCGGCCATTACCGACAGCAGCTTGTTCTCGGCACGGACCAGAATTTCGTCGGGCGTTGTATTTTCTGAATGAAAGCGAGCAAGTCAACGACATGGCTGGCGATGCCCCTCCGAATGCAGTGTTGATGTTGGAATGTCACCGGAATGAGCGTTGAAGCTGAGGCGTCTATCGTAGAAAGTACTTATTGCTCGCAGTTAAACCAATGATCGCGACATAGTTCACAAGGGACGCCCTGAGAAACCTACTCGACCATCACTGATAGTAACTCGGAGATTGTTCTACAATGTGGTGATGGTTCGAGGGCGAGGGAGGCAGAGGTTCTTATAAAAAAATGACGGCACATGTAAACTTTGCCTCAAGACTTTCGCATCATTCCAATAGATGAGGTTGTTGCAAAACTTGAATGAGCCCGAACTCTACTATTGTCCAATATTAAAAACACAAATGACGAGTTTTATACAATAGAATCCATCAACTTCAGCAACCTTGCGCAGAGTCCTTTTTTTTGAAGTGAGAAGTTTTGGAGTTTTCGTCATCTAAACATCCTTGAGGGTCGGAGAGTAGGTTTAACTGTGGTTCCGATCTTCATCCCTTACAATATTCTATCTCTTCTTGTCACGCTAAAAGTGCACGTTGACTTGCTGTTTGGGTGTTTTTGTGAGGTGGTCGTTCATTCAGTTCGGAATACGAGAAATGTAGGAGGCTTGCCGTTTTCTCCTGCAGTATCCTCAAACTTTCTCCCCTACATCCGCTTCATCTACTTCGTCTGCTGTTTGAGAGCGGCTATGGATGATAGAGCGTGTATTTCCTACCCCCTGCTGATGGCAGTAATGTCAAACTTCTTGTATGCGCACTCACTCTTGGCCAAGTTTTTGAACTCTACCTATTTGCTCCAGTGTGCTAAAGTTAGGCCGACAGTTCACTAGTGGTTTAATTCGAATCTGCCTTACATTATACAGTAACATGCTAACATTTCGTTCCCTTCAATGGTACTACCATCTTTCTTGAACAAGTATCTGCTGGCCCAACGTTATTACCACATCTGCTGGTCCAATATTATTACGTGGATTGTGCTGCTTAGGTAACTCACAGTAGGGCACTATTTGCCCTTTACTGCCCCACTTTGTCGAGAACGGGCTGAATTTCTATCAGATTTTTTTCAAGTAGATGAAATCGACTAGAAACTTGCCTAGAGGGGAACTTTGACCCGTAGAATACGAATATCGCATCCGTTCGTCATGAAAATGCCTTAGAGGCAAGTTTTCAGCAAAATTGATGACCCAGCTCCATTTAGCGCCGGCACCTGTGGCGCGAGCCCTAGGCATCTTTATAACGAGTGGGTGCGATATCCGTGTTCTACGGGTCAAATTACCTCTCTAGACAAGTTCCTAGTCGGTATCATCTTCTTGGCAAAATTCAATGGAAATCCGGCCCATTATCGACAGAGTGGGGCAGCAAAGGGTAAATAGTGTCCTCAATTGTTGTTCGTTCCGTGAGAACGCCTTTCCCGAAATTGCTAGAGTTTTTGAAATTCTTAAGGCGCTTTTTTTGCAAAATGAATAAAACCTTCCGGACGGTTTCACTTTTACACTGCATCGGGGCGAACGGTTCGTCTCTGGTTTCAAAAGTTTGGAGATGGAGACGAAACACTGGGAGGCAAAGAGCGAACTGGTCGACAATCGTTAGTTGATCTCAGTACTTTGCTAGGAGCAGTCGAAGTAGATCGACGTCAACCTTTGAGAGATTGAAAGGTATATGGGTGTTTCCACTACAGTCGTCGCTGACCACCTCAAGCAGCTTGGAAAGGTAAAGGAACTTGAAAATGCAGCCATCACTGGTGGATGGCCATAAATTGTATTCTATAAGATGAGCGAGTTGCGGATCGAAGCTCTCCCACATCGCTACACACCAGACCTGTCACCAACCGACTTCCATTTATTCAACATTTGGACATTTTTTTAGAGGCTCGAGTATTCAGAGATCAAGGCGACGTGCAACTGCCTTCCTCGAAATCTTAAGATCCTAATCATCGAGTTTTTATATGAACGGAATTAAAAAACATGTATGTACATGTAACATGTGCTTTACGTCCTGGCGCTCCTTATCTTTACACCACCAGACCCCGTTTTCTTTTAATTTTGCTCAAATTAATCAGATACCAATTTCCTTCTTGTTTATCCTAGGAAGCGTTTCTTGTACACCGAATACAGTAATTTCTGGCAGTGTTGGTGAAAGTTTTTCTATGACGGATTAAGTAGGTTGGATTTCTTCGCATCAAGCGTCAAAACTGACATTCAAGATGAACATTCCGTCATACTCGTCGGTATCAAAAGCATCCTGGCTTAAGATGGATCGATGCTTCGGTGAGGAATCTGTTTTCCAAATTATGCGTCGAATGTTCGAACGTATTCACCAATGCTCCAGTTTCATGCCGTGCAGAAAGCAGATTAAAGTGAAGCAGTGTTCAACAAGTCACTAACGGAAATTCTGTGCGGCAACCTTGCTCATGCCATTGTTCTACTTTACCATGAAAAAACGCAATGGCATGACCCTACCTGTGAATGCCTGTGAATGCAAAGTCCAAGCCGGTTACCCATTTGTAGCGCTGGAATAAGACCTCGGGCAAAGGCACGGATAAGTAGGTGAGGTAGCCGCCTGGTAGTGTAGCATCGTGATCAAGCGTTTGAGCCAAAAACCCCAGCTGAATTACTGTAAAAACCTCGTCGCTGCAGAATTTCCGTTTCCATGAGTAACTGCGGTGTCGGATTTTTGGGATTGATGTTATTTGGTTCATATAGGTTCAGAGCCACACGGCTCCTCCTTTCCTTTACTGCGACCCCCTGTCTAAGATTAGTCGAGAATGGTCATATTTTTGTCGATTGATTACGCTTTTTGATTAACCAAACAATGAATTTTTTCTCCGAGTTTTTGTTAGAGCTGTTAGCAGGAATGCGTTCGATGAGATAATTGGCCATTAGTCTACTCATCGCAATGAGCAGATACCCTGGGAGATTAGACAAAATGGTGTGTTGTCTAGGAAAATATCTTATATCCGAAAGTGACATCTGCAGAAATTCAAGAAAAATCTAGCCATCCACTCGAGAGCCCACCACTTAGAGCTTTTAGCATAGAGAGTCATATCAACGTATTATCGAGTTCGACAGTGTTTTCACATTGAATCAACCTGTCGCTACTTGTCCTTGTGGAAAATAACAAGGAAAGATGTTCTATTATGCCTTGGGTTCGTGCCGCCGGATATGTGAGGCTTGCACCAGACAACGTACACATCGAAAAACTCAACAAAATTACGATTGTTTAAGCTAAAGTAGAGGCTATCAATAAGTTCCTGATCAACTCGGTGTCAAGCATCGGCGATTGCTTTCTTCATCTTCCTGGTGCCTCCAAATAGCTTGTTTCTTGTACTGTGTGGGACCCTCAATACAAATTTTGACAGAATGGCACCCTTGAGTTTTATGGGGATTTAAAGTTGTTCACAGGATACGCTCCTGCATGGTTAGGTTTACTGGGGTGTGGTGCAGTAGGATTGAAACTGCCGCGTCGCGGTGAGGGGGACGCCGCGCGCGAAAGAATGTACCAGAATGCAGCAGCAGTTAAGAAATACACTAAAAAAAAGAACTACCATTGAATCATGCCCGTAGTAATGATCGCACATCGATTGAGCCGTATGAAGAACGCTAGAGCTGTAATGATGGCTAAGCGAATGGTCCGCGACGGCCGCATGCGGCGAATCGATTACACAAAACCGATCCTATTGCCCGTTTTCCGGTTTACTGTAATGGTCTTCCAAAATGCGTTCAGGGACTGATACACTAAATTTATGACGGCTGCACTTTTTGAAGCGTCTGAACACCTTTCCATATGAGCGTAATATTAAAACCACGAACTTTGACTTTAGAAGGGTTCTGCATTCGAGTTTTCAAGGAAAATGCTGGTATATGTAACATGTAAAGTCGTGGTTACCGTATGAGGCTATCAGAATTTATTTCCAGAGACTTATTCATCTGTAGATTTAGGCAGCCCAGTACCTAGGGGCATGTTGTAAAAGTGCACCTCTCTGGTTAATGTGTATCCGTAGGGTGTGCGTCATGCACCCTAGGAGAGGTTGTAAAACTCTGGAGGTCACATACCTACATGGTTGCATTTCTGGTGATCATCTCGAAATGATGTCATATATGAATTTGCGAAGACCTTCAGCTATCCATAGGGTATGCACTCATTTGGTTCGGGTTGCTAATTAGGCTTTTCAAGTTCTACTCTGCGTCATATATGGTATTAATGCTTGTGTAGAAGGGCCTACTGTGTGGGACCCGTAGTACTCATTTTGACGGGATGGCACACTTAGGTTTTATGGAAATTCACAAGCATTCACAGGGTACGCACCTGCGTGGTGGAATTCACTGTGATGGTTTTCCAAAATATATTTTTATGAGCTGGTACACTTAATTCATGAATGGCTACAGTTCATGCAACGTATGAACACCTTTCCATAATTGGATTGTATCACCGCCTGCGTATCGCAGGCGATGATTGATTGGCGTCTGAGCGCCCGCAATAGCTTGGTGCATCGGTCGGGAAAAAGCCATTATACTCTCGTGTCAAAGCATCGCAATTTTGAGACACGGAGTCGGGTCTAGCTCTTTGAGCACAATGACATAAGGTCGAATCCAAGACCTCGAATCGATTGATTCACAAGTCTCCCAAAATTACCTGGAGCAACTTTTTTTCTTTTGAAGCAAGAGCAACCAGCGTATTAATAACAAAGCAAGTGTTTCAAAGAAGGTACACTGTAGCAAGTAAAATAAAAATGGCGCTTTTATTCCACAAGATGCTCATGAACCTGAGTGCTCAGACGCTCAAAACTTAGTGCTCCATTATGGAGTGCACCTCAATAGATTTAACTGTAATAGATGAGGAGAATTATGAGAAATGTAAGTCCACAACAGCGTCACATAATGCAAAGTAGCCTACAACAACTTAGATGTGGCCAAGAAAAATTAGAAAAAAGACACACAGAAATAAAAGAAACTGTAAGTCAAAGTCAGTAAGAAAAGAGTTAGCGACGGAAATAGAGCAGATAGCAGAGGGGTCGGGGCTGAACTTCGTAATGGCCGAATCTGAGGACCTTTGCTTCATATTAATGGTACGGCTCGATGAAGCGAAGCGTGCCATAGGCAGCATGAATGTCAAACTGGGCTATGTTACTCAGAAGGCGTGAATTGAAACAGAAAGCCGGGAAGTGCATATTATCCCTGATGAGGATAAAATCAGCACGGAGAGTGCAGAGAACAATGCCTCATCAAGCAGGCCTAATTCGGAGCAAATCCAACGTAGAAGCTGCACCATTAAAACTTCCGGTAGGTCCATAAAACCTCCGCAATCGTGTTTGCCGAAAATCTACAGCCATTCAGAAGACTTTCTCGAATCATGGGCAGTATTCGAGACACTTGTCCTCAAAAGTACCGAACTTGATGTTATGGTGAGAATCCTCTTGCTCAAAGAAAGCTTTGAAGGTAGAGCACAAAACACAATTAAAGGGATACAACTTATACCAGATAATTATGAATGGATCATACAGACTTTACAGGAAAACTACTATAATCAGCCTGTAAATCGGTCACAAATACGAGGGTTGCCTTTTATATTGTGGGATTGGGCAACCCTAGTGCTGCAATCTGGCAACGACAGCTCTTTCGTAAAGTTTGACATTTTTGAGGTTATACTTAACTCAGAACGTCTTGACGTATGAGCGCTATTTGTGTTGTTTACACTAACTTAAAAGATTAATTTAGGCCAAGGAATGGAATTAAATCGTGAGGATTTTCGTGCGATTATTTTTTACAACTTTCGACGTAGATCATCTCAACAACAGTGCATGAATGAACTTAATCTTTGGCTATGAAGCTCTAGTAGGGACCAGTGTTTATCGATGGTATGGTGAATTCAACCGAGGCCGTAGTTCACTCGAAGACGAATTTCGTGGAGGTTGTCCAAAACCAGTTGTTGTTCCGGAAACCATTGATGCTGTGCGCAAACTAATATTGCAAGATCGTCAGATCGTATCGTGAAATTGAGACAATCTTAGGCATTAGTGGAACCAGCATACACTCAGTATTGCATGAGCATTTGACTGTCAAAAGAATTTGTTCGCGTTAGATCCCACACAATGCCAATCGCTCAAAAAAGGCTCGTGTCGATTGGTAGAAGGAAATGTTCAAAAAATACGATCGCGGTGCTTCGAAACACGTCTATGACATCGGGAAAGGTGATGAATTATGAATTTAAGCGTATGAGCCCGAAAGTAAATAGCAGTCGACCATATGGGTGTTTCAGGATGAGCCAATTTCAATAAAAGTTGTTAGAAACACTCTCAAGCAAATGGTCGCCTGTTTTTTTGTCGGGAAAACTGGACATGCGCAACCGTACCACTAGAACAATGCAGAACAGTCAATTCTGAGTAGTACACAACCATTTGTTCGCCAGTTGTCTTCCAAGAAATCAGGGAAACCGAAGACGGATCACTCTTCATCACGACATTGCGAGCTCTCCACATCGGCTCAAACAACTGCATTTTTGAGCACTAAAAACGTCGATTTGATGAGTCATCCGCCATATAGTCCTGACTTGGCATCGAACGGCTTTTTATTCCCGTACGTAAAAAATAAAATGAGAGGTCAATATCTTCCGTCACCTGAATAAGGAGTTGGTGCGCTCAATATGCATGTTTCAGAGATACCTCAATCAGAGTGGCAAAAGTGCTGCGACGACTGGTTCGAAAGCATGAAAAATGTATAGATCTTAATGGGGAATATTTTGAAAAACAATAAAGCGATTGTCATTGAATAATTTTTATTTTTGTTCTCAAATCCCGAACTATAAGAGGCAACCTATGTAGTTAAAAGGTTGGTTAATTTGAAGCGAGCCTTCAGCTCAGCGGACAATTGCTCGGCAGTCTTCGATCAAATTCAAGTTTCAACCAACCAAATGATATCCGCAGGGTGCGACGTGCGAAATATAATACTTGCGATCCAAGTACTATATTTATAGGTTTATGGTGCGAAACCATTTTAGCCAAATTTCCTTGATAAGATAAAGATATTGTCAAGTCCGTTTTGATATCAGGGCAATCTCAGGCTAACCAAACAACAGCAGATTTAATGGGTCATCTAAAGAAAGAGATCGCCGCCAAGCTGTATATTGAGAAAAGACTTGACCACGCAAATGGAAACAGATCTGGCCAGGTACTCAAAACAAAGGCATCCTGCCACGGGAAAAAACACGCCACGACCCAATCTGGCGAAGAGTGTATTTTGCGGCAGAAACAACCACAGCTGAATGGCATGTCGAACAGTAACATACCAGAACAGTCGCCGTAAATCATTAAAAGGGGGTAACAGATGTTGGAAGCGTGGCTCAAGCAAACACAATAAATACGATTGTCAAAAACCAGACTGACACCTATGCACACAGAAGCATCACCTTGTTCGTGCTTCAGAAGAAAAAAAAANAAAAAAAAACTATCCTGGGTATAAATACCCTCCCAGATAGCTAGTCAGAGGCATATAGATGCGGAACAAACCCCGTCTGATCCATATTTAGCTCAAAATGATGATCAAAGACCAAATTACGGTACCGAGTGAAAAAGATTCATCAATAACCTACATACGGAATCAAAGGTACCCAACGGTCAATATCACTACAAAATCACATTTCGTCGCAACTCGTTTGATTCCAGCCGAGGGTGACCTTTGGAGCTTTAAAAAGCAGGAATATGTCAGGGCGTTATTCTTCTTCGATTCCGAAGCACAAAAAACGGTAGTTGAGGAACGGTTAGCTAGCGAACTGGGACTACCGAAAGGGTGTATGTCGTTTGGCGCGGCCCTTCGCAGCCACAGCCACTTTGCCATTGGGCCGCAGTGGCTTCAATTGCCACCCATACGACGCATATTCTACGTCAACCAACTCGTCCAAATCGGCCAGCCTCTCGAATTACGATCACTATCGTTCTAATTAGGGTTGATTCGCACTCGGGCACGAAACTAACCTTATTAAGTGTGAAGACGCAGGGGTCAATAAACTCCCAATTATCTTCATTAATCTAGTTGGAGGTGAAGGAATTGTAAACATTATTCGGAATAATAGTTCGTGAAGAAATAAAATTATTAGGTTATTGGTTTTGGAAATTATTATCGTGCATAGGTGAAGATGTAGCGTTAAATGTAAATCTGACCATTTCTCTAGGAGGTAAACAAGTATTCAGATGATTGCTTAAATCCTTCTAGCATTAGATGCTTGGGGCGGTTTTCGAAAACATACCATTGGATGATCATAAATCTCCTTCCCCAATTTCGATTTCATACCCCTTACTTTATAAATGGAACCAAAGTCTTAGCGGACTCTACCACTGCTTAACTTCGGGCTGGAAAAGGATAGCTTTGTAAGAATATGGAATCAGCTGTCGAGGAAGCTGAGTACAAATAGAGAGAAAGAAAACTCAAGATGTTTGGTGTTCGGTAAGGAAAAATTCAGGAAGCCAGCAAATCCGAAATCCCACCATGCAGTAATAATTGACACCTCTCAAGATTTGGTCAATCTTTTTCGAGTTGTGCGCTATGGCGATGAATGAAAAGTTTGCTGACCCTGAGTCTTCACCCCCTAATCAGGGTCGCCTCGCGCCTATGTGCGAAGAAACTCTAGTGAGTTCGATAGTTTATCGTAAATCGAGGGGCTGACTAATTTGGACAAGTTGGTTGACGCAGAAATCGCAGTGTATGGGTGGCAGTTGAAGCCCATGCGCCCCAATGGCAAAGTGGCTGCGAAGGGTCGCGGCACACGACCGCCCCCCCCCCCTCTACCGAAATCCTCTACGGAGATTTGCACTATGTCCGGCATCGGAGGCCATATTGAAAACTTTAAAAGTGCCATAGTGCTGACAAAAATAAACACATCTTTTCGGAAGAAATTGGGCTCAAGATTCAGACAAAACCTGTTTCAACCAGCGGTTCCCCAAGTGTCAGATTAACCACAGCCAATATCACGTTTCTAAAGGAAAGCATCTATCTAGCCAATTCGAAGTCAAAGTATTAACCTACCGCCTACTAGAGAAAATCTAATTCACTGTAGCTTCAAAAGGCTTCCATCCGGAGTGACAGACTCACCAACCATACTTAATATGGCACTCACATTGTTTCTAATCAACGAGGGTTCTAGGCAAACAAACGAATTTGTGAGCAACCTGTATGTGGACAACATCATTGCGCAGGCAGAGATTCCAGAAGAAGCTATGCAAAAATCCGCTGAATCCAAAAAGCTGTTCGAGAAAATCGGCATGAACTTGAGGGAATACTTCTCAAATTCACATGAAGTCAACTCTCGAATACCAGGAATCGACAAGCTCCAGTGCACCTCGATAAAAATACTCTGGGTAATTTACAATACAGAACAAGATTAGTTCTTTATCGTAACGAACTTTCAAACGATGAAGGAATTAACAGAAAAGGCATAGCCAGTGAAATAACTCCTTTTACGATCCTATTGAGATCGCTAGCCCACTTCTCGTTCAACTGAAATGAAATGAGAGGAGTCTTCAGTTACAAAGCAGAATGGAACTCTAGATTCGACCGAGAAATTCGTGTCAGATGGAACAAACTAAAGAAACAAGTGAATAATGCATGCGTCGTCATCCCTCGCCTTATTTCGTGGCAAGAATAGAGGCGATTCTAAACACAGAACCTCAACAAAGCTCAGTCCTGATGTGTCACAACAGTTCCCCTACGTCCAATAGATTTTCATTAAACAAGTTTTCATTTCAGAAGGAGGAAATTTTGAGAACATTATTGATCCACGCTATGATCTTGATCTTATTCAATCAAGGGAATAAACTGTTGAAACAATGCGCTCTCAGAAAAACTTCAGACATGTTCTGGGATTGTTGGAGGTACGGATACCTCACACTACTAAGCGGAGCGCAAAAGCAGCATTCAAAACAAACTCGCCATTTAACAAGGTCTTGCTCCGAGCCTGGAGAGGTCGTCTTAGCAGAGCAAGACCCAGAGGCAAGTGGCCTTATGGCAGAGTAACTGAAATAATTACTTCAGCTGGCTCTCTCGTAAGATCAGCAAAAATATTGATGCCTAATCACAGGCTCATTCAAAGGTCATTAAACAAAATTCACCTTTTTGAGATCCGCAGTGTATCCGAGAAACTGCACTGGCGGAGAAATTTCGAAAGTAACCAGTGAAAAACCGCTTACACAGTACAAAATAAACGAACCAGCACAAGCCGTTACGCAAAAAACTAGACAGTTCCTTCCCAGACCATCGAAAACTCGTGTTCATGATCTTTGTCGAACATGGATGGCGATCCTTTATATTTCTAACAGTGTTATGCGCAATGATGAGTCCAACCATTGCGAGAACAACGCAACTGTCATATCCTGCTCAAATGGAATGGTCAGAGTGGCGCCAGTGAAGGACTCGTTCGAGTTATGCATCGATAACGATTCCAAATTAATGAACACTACATTAAGCTATGTCAAATACTTCCTGCCCGTATCGCCGACTGAAAAAAGAGCTAAAGTGCGCCTGCGTACCCTCAACAGTAATGGGGTACAAGAACAACAATGGCTCCGCGACCGACCAAAATTCTGCGAACATCAATATTTTCTTTCGAACAGCTTGTTAGGAAACCCGCATTGCTGGCCCGCCGGAGCCACTGCATCTTCAGCTGTGCTGAGCTACATTATCACCAGTCGGATCGCCCAGCTAACGCCGGGCTTCTCTACTTATTTGACAGATTTGTAACAATCGATAAAGCGGCGGCTCCTTATTTGGAACCAATAATGCTTTTGGGGCACAATAGTCGACAGAGTGCTAACCTGGCATGCATTTGGTGGATTACCAAGGGAAGATTGTAGTAAGGACGTGTAGCAAAGGTTTATTAACACGCCTAGTACAAAGATCGACCATAATAACACATTCACGGGGTTTATACACACAATATGTGGGCGATCCTCAGATACCGTATCGACGCTGGACCTTAGGGGGCCCGTGGCGGTACTCAAGCTCGGGGGATGAAAGAGCGGACCGCGCCAACGGCAGAACTTAAGCTACCTACTTGATTGCACACTTATGATACCGCCAGGTCATGCCTGTGGTCTCAACTCAAGAGATACTCATGTAAAGTTATGCCTATGGTTAATATGTTGAACTCGCATGTTATCTATCATACTAGTAAAGGCTAGTTCTACTATAAACATCTATATGGTTGTGAATCCACAACAATGCAAATCGTTTTTAAAATGTGCCGATGCTTATGCCTATCATTAGCAGTCTCGATCTGTTGCCGCTTATCTTAAAAATAATGAGCATCGAAGGTTCACCTGGTGGGCAACCAAAGCCTTGAATGGTAATCACAAATGTTGTCGACTCATATTCATAACATTATCAAAAGGCTTTATCAATGAAACTTCCTTCTTCTGCAGTTATCCTTACTATATGTAAAGCGCTCGCGTCTGTCTGTTTGCACGGAAACTCGATATCACCTCATAGAATAGCTGCAGAAGTTTCAAGCCTACGGATTAGCGGTCGTGGACATAGGCATGCATAGCCCTAGCCCACAGAACTTTTATCGTTATCCACTGCGGTGCACAATAGATCGCACCCCATAGAAAGACTAGTTTTAGAGAGAGGCCAAAGTTTTTATTGTTTCTGCCGACAATATATGATTAGAATGAGGAAAAGATTATTTTTCGCGGTAACTATTTGACTATACAGCTTCAAGTTCTCAGCAATAATTTCACTTTTTGAGCCGGTGCATATTAGATTGGACGATATGCATAGCCAACCAAAAAAAAAATAACACCTGGAATCCGACAATCCGTTTTCTAATGCAAGTTTATCTAATAATGAGTGCAGCCTCCCTTCTTCCGAATAAGCTCGAAGACAGAGCTTCTTCAGAAGAACAGGCGACAGACTCTTCCACTCCATAGCTATGGCTCTTCTCAACGATTCATCAATTTCATACACTTCACCATTTGCATAGATCTCACGCACTAATACACCCCAGATATTTTCGATGGGGTTTGGGTCCGGGCTGCATGCCAGCCATGTCAATAACGGGATGTTGTTGGGTGCAAATACTATAGAATACTCCGCGCAGCGTGAATCGAAGCGTTGTCTTGCATAAAGACGTAGTTTTCTTTGGTGTTCTTCTTGATGAATTGTACCAACGTTTTCCAAAGAAGTGACTGGTAGTCCTGGCTTGTCATTTTACAAGACGTGAACTGAATACCAACGGTGCCGTCGCTACAAAACGCTCCCTAGACCATTAACGAGAAGCCGCCGAAGTTCCTTCGGGACATAAGTAGTGGTTCTTTCCGCAGATCGCGCCAATACGAGTGGTTTCCATCTGACCCATCTCCCTTGAATTTTTTTCTCATCAGAAAAAATAATCTGAAAAAAGACAAGGATAGAAAACTCCAATTTCTCGTAAGTTCCAAAAACACACCTTTGTCCAATCTCTGTTCTTCTCATTCCTAGGAAAGAGGAGCTATTTCTCTCGATGTCTCTGTGTTAGCCGTGGTGCAGACTTCATCTTCTGAGAAGCTATGTGGTCCGATGACTTTAGGACGCGAGCAACAGTCCATTTTAAACCGAAATCCCACAACCTGCAGCTAACTCCCTCGCAGTTCTCGTAGAGTTTGCTGCCATAGTGATCAACCGACGCTTGTCGCGTTCAGAATGAGTTGATTTTCGTCCTGGCTTCTTCTTCGAAACATTCGTTGATTGCTTCTTTACGACACTCGCAACTGTGCTTTTAGGAATGCCGAGTTCTCTAGAAATTTGAAGATAACTTTTTCCAAGGTGACGTAACGCGTCAATTCGAATCCGGTCTTCGTTCGTAAGTCGCGTATACTTGCGCATGCTCAAAAAACAAACATGTAAGCATGTGCAACGTCCAGATAGAGGGAAGAAAAAAACAAGTAAATCAATTACCTCATGTCGTCCAATCTATTGTGCACCGCCAAATAATCAATATTGCCCCGTCAGAATTTTTCAAATGCACTGTCATCTATCTATTATCGCGCCAAAGATATTTGGCCTCTTCTACACATAACATATATGCGACATTAGGAGTTTCGGCTTCTTTCAAAAATTAGGTTTTTTATAGGGTGCGGTCTATTCTGCATCGCAGTGTATGAGACTCCAAGGCTATTGACGGTCGAATAACTTTCGCCAAGAATGGTATCAAAGCAAAAAGAAACCGGGATCCTCCGTCGAGACACAAACTTTTCTGTGTAGCAGTCGTAACCTAACCTAATAGCGAGATGTGGACCGATTATCAACTCCTCGTAATTTAGTACTCTTAATCGGTCTTTATCACTTACCCTTCTTGTCGAATGAAACATATCAAAGAGTCAAAATTAAAACGTAAATAACAAAGGCGTTGGAATTTAATTGCAAAGTGTTTCTTGTTCTCGAAGACCCCTCTATCGTCAGTGTTCTCATCCTGCCTTCAGTACTTCGACTATATTTGAAAGCTCTAGTTCCACGGTAACAGGAGTTGTTATTTTTCGCTCGAACACTCATTTCGTGCAAACCCCGCTTCCGCTGGGCGAAGTACGGTCCTGCCACCCACCATAAGTGTTCCCATCCTCTCGCCTGTGCTTCTATCAAATTTGAACGTTCTAGGTCGACGGAGACAGGAGCTATGAATTTCCGTGCAAACAGACCCACAGACGCGAGCGCTTCATATATAGTAAGGATAGCTGCAATCTGGGTGCAATATGGACTCTAGATCAAATCAGCAATAAACTGGAGGTTCGTAGAAAAGTCGCTAAACCAGAGAGGAACGAGCCCGAAATTCCAGCAGCACCTACCTGCAGTTTCGAGTTGACACCACTTCCCAGTACACTACTCGCATGGTGTACCCTAATATGTCTCATGTCCTTCACAGACGCATGTCAACACGGTTACATGCGGCACTCAGCTGACCTCGTGTACAACGAGAATAATCAATGTCATCTCAAATACAACAGAGAACTTCTGTTCAATAGGATCCAGTCGGAACTCTGCATTGAAATCATGCACGGTAATAGAACCGTTGGAACAGCTAAGTTCACCGAGAAGTCCATGGTCTTCGAATGCTCAAGAGCCACGGAATTTTTCTACAAGACCAACCAAACTGTTAGCCTACCATGCTAAACACTGTGCCACAGCAGGGTCATGCAAGAATAACAAGTGTGAAGCGATCAAGCAGAATGAAACACTTGATGAATTGAGACACGCTTCTAAATATCCTGGCTACTCTGGTTGCACTAATAGTTGGGAAGACTTCTGCGGTGTGGTCTACCACTTCCTGGCTACTGTTCTATTGAATCGCTCACAGACCAGTATCAAATCGGATATTCGAAATCGTACAGTGTCCTCACTTTACTATAATACCACGGTCAGATTAGAAATCGAGGCAACGATCGCCAATCGAACAGGAGTTGAGCGGTCATTGACTCCATGTTTGGTTAATGGCATCGATAGCTCTAATATTATAATCATATAAATTCAAAGACCATTATATTCACTAGAAAACAAGCGCTTTGCAATTGCGAAAGATAAATCGTTTCTTTTGCCCTTTATTTCCAAGTTCCAGTGGCATGTAAAACGCCTACTCAAGCATCGAGAAGGTTCTCTGCTCCAGTAGGTTTCAGTGCAGTTGTGGAAACTCGTCGCGTAACGGCTAGTGTCCGGACGACTCCTTTCAAAAACTTTATAATAACCCAGAAAGCATTCTACCTCCAAAAACAACCCACGCAAACACCAACTTTCGTGAAGGAAACATCGTTGCTACGTCCAACGAAGAGGAACTGGTCTACGGATTGAATCCAAGATGCTGCAAGATGTGGTAGCAGAACTTTTTGTTAACCAAGGG
>UZAF01019904.1:0-21010 GCA_900617895.1 Haemonchus placei | reverse complement strand
CGATGGGTGAGCCCACTGTCTAGCTCTTCCGGCCATCAAAAAACCCGGCCTAACCACATTGTTGGAACAGTAAACCCAACCCATCAATAATTCGCCTATAACTTTTCCATAAAACAACCTTACTGGAACAAAAACTAAATGAAAACTGGTTTGCGCTGTAGGCGAGTGATATCAGTTGACACTCAGCTAATTTCAAATTCATTGACCTGTACCTAGGTGTCAGGTGAGAGGGATTGATTCTTCGACGACATTAAAATTCCAATAAACTTTAAGTGCCGTACAAACAGTCACTGAACAGAATTATAACTGTGTGACATTATACCACAACTGCGCGGACTCCTAGCTAGTTGTCTCGCTGAGCGGCAGCCTGGTCAAGCCCAGATCCGCTCATATTGAAGCGGTTCAGATGGCCATGGTCGTTTTAGACAAACCCCAATCGAAAAGTCGTAGAAAACAGTTTAACACTAGAGGATAATCCTCAAAGCACCAGTTTTTGAGAATCGCAATGACTTTCCAGTACTTCTGTCGGCATTTGTTTATCACATGACGCTCTTACTACTCCAGACCGACCATTTGTTTGTCCACGGCCTGTGAGGCATTATCCCACGTGGGACGTATCAAATTTAAATCAAGTACACATACATAGAAACCAATAGCTTGGGAGGGGCGAGGGCTTCAAAACAGTGAAAAACCCAAGCTTCAAAAAAACTTTATCATTTAGACAGGAGCAAACATCGGGACCAGTTCTAAGCCGCCACGAAGAACTACAGTAGGGTAAGGGAAGCTTTCTACGGTGACAACCCCCTTGGGACTTAAAGTTCGCTTCTAAATTCCAATGAAATCACAATACTCCTCAGATGTACCTTTGTTTATTCCATTTAAAAAAGCCTAAGTATAGAAATTATTTTTAAAAAGTTTATTATTTCGAAACCGTTTTCTTCTCAAGCAATGACACCGTTATCATTAGACCATAACGACCTTGAAAGTTACAGCGAGAACACCTGTCTGCCTGTCTGTCTGTAGGGCGGCTAAGCAATTACCCCGAAAATGTGACTTTACAATTTCATTTATAAACCAAGCCGACTTGAAACCTTTCGCGATGTAACCTGCAGTGAAATTTATTATGTCTGTTGATTACAGGTATAATGGAATTTGTACAGATATACTAATACTATGGTGTCAATTATTAGTAAATATTAGCACAGACATTTCACCACCAGAAAATACTTAAATAAACAGAGAATATGTCCACAAATACTTAAGGAAAAGATCAGGGAACACTGATGTTAAGCAGCGAGACAGATCACCGCCAAACACCATGCGGCCCTTACCCTATCGTTGCCACCTGCAACGTTTACATGGAGCTGATAAGGCAAGAGCATAATGAGCTTCTTCGTATATTACTGGTACAAAGAGAATAAAATCTCCAATAGATAAACTCAATAAATAGAGTGAATTTAGTCAGATCAACGATTTTTCATTACGCAAAAAAGCGAGTAGAAGTACGAGGTCCAAATAAAGCAAAGAAAATAGCAAAACATGTGTTCAACTTACATCTGGGGTAGATTTGCCAGAACGCATAAGATTGGGAACAGCGCAGCCATCTTCACGAACAATGCCTCCTAGACTGCGCGACGCTGAGACGTCTTCCCCCAGATGACTAACCGGTCCACTTTTTATTCTTGAAGTACACGTGAACTACTCACGTAGCACACTCAGCCGGCCAATTCCAGACATTTTTTACTAACGGTAGACACGCTAGCAGCATCAACATCACCTCATAACCCTCTTCTGACATGTACCAAAATGGTCTCCATTAGATGACGTCTAAGATGAAAACCAACAGTTGACCCCCATAAAACGACCCCATGATATGCCTGAAATATCTACCCCAGATGTACGAACAATTAACCTGGAGCCACATTTAGTTACAAACATGAAAAGTATTAACAGATCTCAGATAACTATTCCGTATGTGTATCATTTTACGATTACATATTATCATATTTGGGACTATCGAAGAACTTTTTAGGTCGCTTCGGAATAGGTCGCAAAAGGTGTGAAGTGGGAGACTTTGTGAGCGGACCAAGCATACTTTGATCTGGACACGACTCGTAGGGCGGTGCTGATGCGGGAACTCGGCTAATTTCCTCATAGGGAGGTGCGGATGCTGGAGTGACACCATAACCGGCTGCCTCTTGACTTGACGATTCCGGATTGAGGAATTGAAGCCAATATTCCTAAAAAAAAAAAACTATTTTGAAACAGTGACTGAGAAACTTTTCGGAACTGAAGTCAGTAATATCATTCGGAGTGGAAACATGTTGCTTTGAGCAGAAAACTACGATATTATGAATGGGAAAGGCAAAATTAAAAAAGGTGAGAAGCTCAGTACCACATTCTATAAGAAAGTGAGAGGACTTGATCATTTTTACCCGTTTCCTCCCTCCCTTTCGCTCGATAGTTATTGAATGATAACAGTGCAAAAGAAATGATTTTTAATACTAGAGTTGTCCTACTCGCTTGCTACCTTGAGATCGCTTTGGCTACAAAATCTATTTGCCTCAAGGAGTAAGAGGAAGCTATGAGCCAAAAAAATTTAAAAGCCCACGAGTTCAATAAAATTTACATTGCAGTATATTCCTAATCACGTCATACCCAAACTACAAATATTGAACCATTTCAGCGCTCGCAATTGTCTATATCTTTACAACAAAAAAAAAAAACAAATGACACTTTCGTTATATGTCACTTTTTCACTTACTCCTACTGATTGATAATACTACTTTTCCAATAAAACAGCTCTCTATTGCATTGTACTTCGATTTATTCCCAACCGCTCCTAGCAACCGCATTAGCCACAGACGCAATAAATGTGAAATTGGTCATGGGTACTCAACGTCTATGGTAGCTTACAAATATAGAAGGATTCGAAGCAATTACTTGGAAAAGCATCTAAAATCAGCCAGTGCCTGAGAGAATGAATATAAACTAACCGAGGGCATCTTCAACATCTGCAATACAGAGCGCTCTTTCTCACGCGCATCGCTCGATGCCACGTGTATATCGCCGCGAGGATATGCTGTTTGTCCCATGATTGGGATAGCCAAGCAACGGGCAATGTTCTCAGCAGACATCTTGTTCACGTCCTTCAATGCTTCTACCTAAAAATCGAAAATCGTTACTAATAGGTAACAATTAACGAAATTCCTGAACACTAACTTTCTGCAAGTGAAGCATGAGGTATGACAAGGTGTCTCTGTTTGTTTGAGGAAGATCACAAATGGCAACATTTAGGGCTAAAATGTTGCCTGTCTGCGCGGCACGGATGAATTCTTCACGGGAAGATTTTGGCACGAGCGGATCCTGAAAAAAATTATAATCAGGAAACTTTTTCTTCGAAAATTAGTCTTCTACATTCTCCCACGTACTCTCAGTTCTCGCAAAAACGACTTGACGACATCTGCAATCACTTCAATATCTTGGAAGGCGAGTTTAGGGACGCCACGAGATGTACGGAGCTCATTCAAGACACTTTGTACCTGCAAAGTACTCACATTGTGGTTTCCAAAAGAAATGCAGCAAATGAACAGAAACCTAATATCCATCCCGAGCTCTTCAGAAACTACCGCTGGTTTTATCAAGCGATGCATTGCCTTCAGCTGTCGCGATCAATTTATTTTCGAATATAATTCTTCTATATCAGTACTTTGACTATAGCATGACAACGCGCGCAACATGAAAAATCACTGAGCACTACCGATGGCTAGGCGCACTTAAATTTAAACTTTCATGACTATACTCGTCCAATATTATAACCCATCGCTACCCTACTGGACGACAGTCAGTAAATCATTGACCAACAGGAGGGGGATCAAGTTCTTGGTGTCGTCGGTGTCAATTGAGTATGCGCCTCACATTATGACCGATATAATTACAAAATCAAGGGCGACACTGTTTGTTCATTACCGACTACACTACTCACATATTTCTGTGAATGAATTCAGCAGATGATCTTTGATGACTGTTGGCCACTTTACTCTTATACCAACTGGGGCGGAGCAGCCCACCCCAGTTGGTATAAGAGTAAAGTGGCCAACAGTCATCCTAACCCACTGGAGCAGAATCCGATGCTCCGATGCATATAGAGGACAAGGCAAGACCACAAATCTAGTCATGTCCAGATGCCGCTTTTGAATGGACCTTCGAATATGGGGGCGGTACATTTGAACCCCATCGGTGGAATCATCAAGCTGGTAGAAGTGCCAACCTTGTCATCTTTCTTTGGGATTAGCTCTGGCCTACACTAGAGATCTATTTACTGCTTCGTCATTCTATGTTTCACGTGGAGTACTCATTTTTCAAGTTTGTGTAATCTATGCCACATTTCAATCGGATCAACACATATGTATTTTCTGCTCGTTGATCTTTTTCGAGCGACTGTGAAAGACTAGAATCCAACTCTCTGGAAGTAGCCGCCACACGGGTGCCTATCCTCTGGTTCAAGAGCCACAATATGAGTACATTATTTGTTTGTTTTTTTGGTGACTACTCGAAGGCATAAAATCAGTATCAATGCCGACAAGTTATATTAATGCTGAGTAATAAATCACCACCAATATCGAAATCGTAACGACGAGTGAAAAGACCCTGGTGTTTACGGCACGGCCTTTTCTCTGCCGTTCTGTACGTGTTAGAGGGCACGCAGCTGGCGCTTCGTCAGTTTTTCCATTGAATAAGTAAACGCACACGTGCCATTCGCAGACAAGCACTCAAATTTTTTTTATGTTATACGCAGGAGTCCGTCACATGCATCGCTTTTACAAAGCAATTAGAGGTTACGCCTCGAAATAACAATGTAAAAATGAGGTCTTAGAAATCTCTAAAACCCACGTGATCCTTTCTTCCTGGAACACGATATAATCCTTCTCGACTGAGTCCTCGATTCTCCAAATCCACCACGCAGTAGATTACGGGATAGGCGATCATAGGTGGCAACGGAGGGCAAAAGTCCTTAAGAAATTTTGTTAGTGATCGAAAGCTGCCCTTCTCCTGAATATGCCTGACTGGTCGGCTTTTGACCAACTTAACTACCAACCTGTAGATTATAGAACTGCTGTCCGCGTTTGTTGGGAGTGCGCGGTAGAGTAACAGTACGAGGAACACATGGCAAAAGAAGACGGCTGCAAATAACCCTCTAAATCAAACACGCCATTTTACGATACCCCTGATAAGAACACCACCCACGATGAGCAAGAAACATGAGTAAGTTGGAGGCAATCATGGCACTTGTATGCAGGCTTTGCAGCGAAGTTAATTCCACCATGGCACACATCGCAAGAGGTGATCTTAATAAAGTCTTTCTGTGTATCAAAAACAGTCGTGACGATTACGAATAACTAACCTTGAAGTACGTCGAGAGGGCTTGGAAATTATGAGGACGTGTCGCAATCGGCATACCATGAGTCCAAGATCGACTTCCGATACGTTTCTGCGATCGCCTTGAATAGGTTCACTCAAAGATAGACAAAAATCCCGGGACAGGTATAGCATGATACCCGTTCCATTTCATTTCTTGGACTTTATAATGAGTGTGTCGAATTGCTTAAAGATATACCAACAACCGAAAGCTTATGGATGTTGTCACTACGTCACCACAAGGTAGTAGATGAAGCAAAAATTAAGCTCACAATTCAAGTGTACTAGCAGTTCGTGGAACAAATGGAGTCCTCGCAGCACTGGCTGGTGTTTTTGCCTGAATCAATGAAAGACTGAAGACCAGGAAGGTAACAGACTGTACTAAAAGTATTATCGAACAATCCTATAACAGGACACAGGAAAGAAAATTCACTGGTTTGATCAATACCATTCTGATATCATTTTATTCTTTATCAGAAGGATAGGAACTTTTCGAAAGCGTATTCTACCCACTGACTTTCTATCGAGCAGGCTTTTCTCAATCAACTAGCCCACATGAGTGGCCCAGAAAAGATTGATGGCGTGACACCTCGACCCAGTTCTGGACTAGCTATGGCAGAGATACAGATGACGCTCATGGCAGTCATACCTTCGTCTCTTCTGAGAAATGTGAACCACTTAACACCGAGACACCTTACGATATATCCGCGAACACTTTGAGGGAGATTTCAGAAGCATCAAAAAGATCTCGCATTAAATTTCTCAAGCAAGGCAACAACAGAACCTAAGAGGGTGTGCTACAAAACACTACTCCTTGAAGAATCAAATATTCTTATACTTATTTGATCATGTAATGATGAATAGAATAATACTTAAATGATATCTCAGTGTAGCATAAGCATACTGAAATTCTTCACAATCAGGGGTAGTAGTGTCCAACAGTCATCAATGCTCGAAAGCAATTTTTCAATGGTAAAAAACCAACCTGGCCTGCTAACAGATCATTTGCCGACATACTCCTGTTCATACTTCTTCTAATCGTGACCTTAGCCTGTGAGGGCTTACGCCTACTCGGATCGACAGTAACGGTAGTTGTGGTTGTGATTTCTTCGGTAGTATCCCTTATTCGCTTTGGAGGAAGCGGAGAATCACGCTGTAAACCCACAAAATATTTCAGTTTCACAGAATATTGTTGGAAACGTTTTTAGAAACGATACGAACAACAACCAAATAGATTTTCTTTTGGTAGAGATGACAGTAAGCGTTGACAAATTATGAGTCACCCACAGTTTCGTCGTTTTCACTGATAGTTGCTGGCGCAGTGTCACGCACAAGGCTGCTTCTTCGTTTAGAAGATCCTGCCGGATGTGCATGTCCCGATATGGAACGACGACCTCGCAAACCCACAGAATGGTTTCTGGCACGCCTGCAACAGTAGCTAATAATGTTTGAACGGCCACGCAGTAATCCATTTTGGGGAAAAGAGTTTTCACTGTATCTGTGCCGCTCAAAAGACGAGCGCATTTTTTGGAATAGCATGTATAATCCAACAAATCCAAGTCCAGGACAAATTTAGAGATGAAGAAACCCAAAACGATTCAACGTGGCTAATCAACTTGTTGAAAAGCTATTTATAGCTTCTGCGCATGTCGTCTCGGAGAATAAAGGTAAGCTTACCTTACGTGTTCGTCGTCATCAACGTCATCAAGTGTATCTAATGTATTACTACTCAAATCGTAATCCATAGTTTCTTCTGTGTCACCTTCCTATAAAAGACACTTATGAGAATTAAGGATATACTAGTTCATCAGAAGAAAAGAGAAAATATGCATTTGTCACCATGTAATGCTCTCTGGCCACCTGCTTAGAATTCGCCCTTCCAAGATCAGGATTACGAAGAAATGCAAGTTGTTTGCGAGTTTCCGGTGGAAGATTGTCGAGGTCTGACTGAAAACAACGAAAACTTGTTCGTGAAACGAATTAATAGCAATTGGCACTGATTAACGATACTATACTTCACTACTGAGTAAAGGCATAGAGAAGTAGCCAGTAATGTTCTAGGCATATCTTTCTTTCAGCATAGTTTTATACTACAAAATCATACCTTTAACAGCTCCTTCACTAATTTTAAACGATCAACCGTCTCGTCCAGGTCTGCTCGCATAGCATGAATTTCTTGCAATTGAGCCCTAATTTGTGCACGGGCGTCAACCAATTCAGCATTACATCGCCGGAGCTGAGATGACAGCGACCTGTCAAAGGCTATTCAAGATCACAGGTATAACGAACCGCGGTTAATAACGAGATAAATCAAAGCAAGGACTTTCTTCTGAACGGTTACACGGGCACTGGTTATTCGACTGATACGAACTATTTCTGCCTGCTTCGTAGTGATTAAGCAGTGACGCATATCCGCGGCGCTCTATAACTACATGCCTCTTTCACGATGGAATGGGAAAGAGATGCTGTTGCAGCCGTTGCAGCTTCATGAGTTTTATACAATCAAAAGCACCGCGAACCAGACTTAACAGCCTAAGGAGCACTGATAGTCCTATTGTAATGCGAACACAGCTGAAGACTCCTCCTTACTTCCAATTTCAATTGACAAAAAAGGTAATGAAAAAGTGGGCATGGTTACTGTCTCAATCTACATCAGATAGTAGTGCCTAAACGAGGAGATGAGTGGACACTCTCATGTTTACCTCGATTCAACTAACCGTGCAACTTACATCCTCTAAATTCCTTCAGACTGTTACTTAAAACCATATCCTATTGTATACAGCATTGACGCCAGTTATTCTCTCGAATGAGAAGTTGTAACTTTGCGAAACTTACTCGATTTCAGATGACGATTTCGCATTCATTTGCTCTTGATAACTAGCTCTTTCTTCGGCTGCTTTCCATGCCACACGTAACCGTTCCATTTGCTCAAGTATTGTTAGCATCTCTGAAACAATAATTATAATTTGAATACGAAAGATTGTGATAAAAATCCTCCAGTATTTCACCCTTCAGAGACACGGACAGACATCCTTCTCTATCTGTTGTTAAAGCACTGTAAATCTGCATAACTTTGCGAGACTCATCACTCGAGTATGTCATGGAATTCACTGCGTCTTCCATAGTCGTTCTGAATCAATCAAATTCAGCAGATGGGGAGACTTATTTCGACGCGCAATGCCTGAACGGATAAGAAAGACAGTGTTAGAAGAGAATTAATCAATAGTACAAATTGATTAGTAGTAGGCTAAGTTTGGTTCGCAAAAGTGGAAAAATGTGAGGTAAAAAAGCAAGTGGGCAGCTCTTTTCAAAATAATGATACTCATAGAGAGCAAAAAGCGAATGATCCCCTGTCTTACCTTAGTGGAAAGCTTGCAAGCCGTTTTCTCCAAACTCACAGAATTTCAAGTTTTTTTTTTTGGAAAAGAGACATCTCGAGGTTCTACATTGTGAAGTAATATAAAAGGTACGAGTGCATCTCAAACATCTAAACTCCCAGTTTAAATGAAATGCAAGATCGTGACCACTTCATACGCCCTGAAACTTNAACAGATCCCTGTGCTCCGCTAAGATTGAAATAACTGACTTTCTTTTTATCAACACACTGAATTTGTCGTTGTTTCTTCAGCAACTTGACTCCAAAACTTAGGAGTCACACCACATTCGATTTCCGAGAAAAGAAATGAACACAGGAGAATCATGTTCGTTTAACACAACATATTCGCGAGAAATACATGGTCTTGTTCTGCTTTACAAGCTTCCCATCAAATCCCGATCTTTTACATGCTGATGACCAACAAAAAAGCGGAAAAGGTGAGATAGTACCAAAATATTTCTTTTCACAGCTTTAAAACAACTGGCAGATGCGTAAAAAGAGATCCAACGAGACCGCTCACTAATCTAACGTAGAAGGAGAAGTAGACATATAAATGAAGTATTTATTGTCAGATAGCATGACCAAATCTAAACGGGTTATTGGATCAGTGACGCCGAAATCGAAATTTGAACGCTCGCGGTGATAATGCACTGGACCGCATCGCTGCACGCGGTGCACCAGAGAATATTCAATGGAGCGCGAAAACCTCTGGTCACCAACATCATCGAGCGTCATTCCAAGGAGAGGAACTACTGGAAAAAACCATAATAAAATTCGAGAGCTGAAGGGTGTCATATCGGTATAGAATAAGTGTTATAGTGTCGGTTAGGATTGTATAAGTATGATTTTAGTCCTCTGTACGAGTTTTGTTCAAGTTTGTTCGAGTCTCTTTCCTTGGGATCTACCAAATGGTATTGCTTCAGATCACTGTCACACAAGGTAGGAATACATTTCGTGAGGTCAACCGGAAACTGAAAACGAAGTAAGTTGCTCATCATGAGGAATGCTTCCTAGCTTTTATTTCTGACGACTGACCGCCTTTGCACAATTAGCGAGCAATCCTTGTAAACCTTATTTGGCATGAGAACGACTTCATAAACAGCACTTATAAATAGGCATTTGATTTTTCATCGCTTGCCAGCCTAGGCTACAACCTGGTTATAATTTGGTAGAAACGTTGAATTTTCTATTTAGATCGCTTTTAGTAGCCATTGATAAACTAATCAGAAACGTGTCGTATCATTCTACATTGTAATTTATCCCATTTAGCGGAGGTGATATTTTGACAAGTGGCGCACTATCACAAATGCAGGGTCTATGTATCGGATGACAGGCGATATTTTGTCAAACAATCCCTTTATGCCTTCGAGGTCGCTTGCTTGGTACAAGAGTCGTATAGGAGGATCAAAACTCTTACTTGTACAGTTGCTGACCACTGCAACTCATTGCATAGGTAACGTACGCATTGAAATTGCCACTACGATTCTGAACGGAAGTCGAGTGCAGGGCGCGTTCCAAAGACGGGATTGATTAATACTAATCCCTTCATCATGTTTTTTATAAATGACTACCTTATCGACCTCGGATCCTTCTGGTTGGTTGGCTTTTCAACAATGATCCGATTACACTCTTGCACATTTTCTTTGGAACAGTAGCTTTCATGTCTCCTAAGTTTCCTTCAGTTCGTGTGTTTGGGAACGCCCCATTTCAAGTTGAAAAGAATGCACAATAGACTTAATTTTTGCAATTTTTGAGAATATGTTAGTAGAAGGGAGCAGTTAGGATCGCTTGTCTCTCGCAGCTCACCCTGGGTAACGTAACAACTTTACCAAACAAGACTTCTTCCTTTCACTTTCGGCGGTATGTTTTGCTTGAAGGGTTGGAGGCAAGTCATACATAATGCTAAACATGCCGTACGGACCACGCCGGGGTAGGCTAGCATTTCTCCTTCACGTAAAATCCCACTGCACCATCATTGCCTACTGAATTTTGAAGAGAAATTTCTGCTCCCCACATGCGTTCACAGATTCCAGAGTTTTCGAATACAAAGACATGGACTCAAGAGACCTTTTTACAAATTGCACTCCGAATGGTCCCACTGTCGCACGACAAAGTGTTGCCATTACAAAAGCTCATTGACAAAGTTCAACCATGCTTTGTAGAAACAAAAACATGCGTTACCCTATTTACATTTATGCAAAAATCAACGAACTACTTAAACCGGGAATTCCTTGTAACAAACTCATTGATACAACCATATTTACTCTTAACAGCACCACAAACTGTGGCCACAAAACAACGTCGCAAAATTAATTGCGAGCAAGGAAATCGTGGTATCGCTGATATGGTGTCTTGTCCAGCGCTTCCTCCTTCCACAAATCAGGGGTGAGGTAGGAGTAGGTACGTTGCAGGGCAGCGTAAGTGGCCTTTGCGAAGTTTCCAAGGGTGGCGGTTGATCCTGTGGCTGACGTGTAACAATCTTGGATTCCAGCCATTTGAAGAAGCTTCTTCGGAACGGGTGCCGACACAATTCCGGTACCACGAGGTGCGGGTACCAACCGTACCATAACGGACGCACACTTGCCGGTGACTTTACAGGGAACAGTGTGTGGGAGACCGATTTTGTTACCCCAGTAGCCTCGTCGTACAGGGATGACAGCAAGCTTGGCGGCAATGATGGCACCACGAATAGCAGTGGCTACTTCTTTTGAACACTTCACTCCGAGACCAACATGGCCATTGTGGTCTCCGATGGCGACGAAAGCCTTGAAACGGGTACGTTGACCGGCGCTGAAAAGTAATGAATTCAATGTGGAAAAGTATCAAAGTGAATTTGGCAAAAATAGAGATTGAACTAACGTGGTCTGTTTCTGAACGGGAGTAATCTTCAGCACCTCATCAGTGAGCTTGGAACACAGAGTATCGATGATTTCGTACTCCTGAAATACTGTTCTGTAGCAAGAACATCAAATTCCATTATTGCTTCAAAAGTGAAGAATGAACCGAAAATTGATTATCACTGTGAACAAGACGGTATAGAAAAGAGCCCAGCTCTTTGCTGCAACCTATATACCCCTTTCATACCGTAACAGATTATAACGTTGTAGGACCCAATCTGGGAAGAAAATCTTGACTATGTATCGGTATGTGAGAACGAGTTTAATAGAAAATCCTTTGCCCTACAATGGGACAAAATGTAAGTGCTTTTATTCGGAATTCAGAGCCAACAGCTGCTGATGAAAGCGAGAACTTCAATGTTAGATATTCTGGTGATATACATGTTACAAAAAGCAACACATACGACCTTTAAAACATCTTTATGATTTCGGCGGTCTTCGGCCCAAGCAGCACACAGATATTGCCTGGTTCCTATCCGCCTCACTTTATAGCAAAGGAAACTTTTACTCGACCAACCTTAATGGGAAGAGAGTTGAGGTAGATCTCCTCGAGTGTGGTGATCTTTCCATCCTTTACAAGACGTCCAAGCTTTGTTACAGGTACCCATTCAGATTCCTTCTCACCTCCACGTCCACCTCTAAAAAGGAAACAGAAACTAGGCAAACTTGTCTTGCAGCTAAACGAAAAATTGTGCTGTATGTTTTGTGTGAGAAAAGTTGTGTGTTGGTGTGTGGGAAATGTGTAGCTGTGAGCAAAATGTTTAGCTGTCGTCCACAATGGTGATATACATGCTTCAAAAAGACGCACATACGACCTTAATCGCGAACAAATGATATTGGCGGTTTTCGGCCCAATCAACGCACAGGCACTAACTGGTTCCTATCCGCCAAACATTACTGAACCATAAGCAAAGAATTCGGGACTAACCCTCGTCCTCGTCCACCACGGCCGCGACCGCCACGTCCACCTCGTCCACGTTCACCTCCTGCTCCACGGCCGCCTGGTGCACCACTTCCGAATCCACCGCGGAATCGTCCTCGATCAGCCATCTTTTAGATGATACCTCAAGCTGATACATAATACAACCTGAGACGAGCAAATCGCAAAAGACTTGCCACGAGATTCAACTACGACATTGCGGGATTTAAACTAATTAAACGCAAATACCAAATATGCAACTAACTCACAACCTTATTAAAAACAGAACCTCAAATTCACGCAACGCTTTCTTAGCTACAAAACAGGATAATTCACGATAAAACGGAAAGTCATCGGAAAACATGCAATTACAACAGCCACCTCCTAGAATCAATGAAAAAGCATCGATTTCTTCACATGCGGTCATTCAACAGACGAACTTATCATTTTTCAAAACAATGGAGTACATAGTAGCAACAGAGCTCTGCATAATTAGGAAAAAAAANAAAAAAAAGGTAAGTGACGGAGGCTGCAGTCTGAATTTAGGAAACGCAACTGTTAGTACGGTGCTTTTTCGTTGTAAGACCGCAATCTATGCGCTGTGGCGGGTCCTTCATTTTCGCTTGGTTCCTTGGCACGCATTCTGGTCTAGTGGTTTAAGGTGTCGGGAAAATTCGCCCAGAATTCTCCCTCAGATGGTTTTGTTCTTCCTATTAGAATGGAATGGCTCTGCCAGGGCCCCTGGCAGGCTATATCGGCTATGCATTCTGAAGCTGGCGTGCCCTTAAACGTTAAATGAAATTGTATGAAGAAGCCAACAAAATTCGTGGCATTTTGCTGTGTTTTTATTGTTGGTTGTTGTTTGTGGAAGACAGCTTTGATTTTGTACTTGATCGAAACAGTTTCTAGCTTATCTCATGCAGCTGCATTTTATATGGCTGTGGTAATTTAAAGGGAGCACAAGTTTTTTCGATGACCATTCTCTCTAAATAAGGAAATGGACATAGGCTTCTGAAAGTNGGTGTTGTCAGGCTGGCGATCGATGAGTGTTTGTTGTGCATCAGACTGATGGTTAAATGGATAAATGTTTTCCTAAAATACCAACCAAATTGGTAATGTTAGCAAGAGAAGGCCAGAAGGTTTCTTTTGGACCCCTCATGTGTTCCATTTTCCGTCTTGAAGTAACTTTTAGCAGTAATATTTAGATTCTGACTTTGGACAACATGCCCGCAAAAACATTGTTTTGGCAAAGGAAAGGGTTTAAGGAATACCACTCAGGAATGGCAGTTTTGGTTTTTCAGGCTAATTTTATTAATCGCCGGAATGACGACAGATGTTGAGAACTGTTGAGAATTCAGTGAATGGTTTGTCTTTTTCCCTCGCTTTCAGCTTCACAGTATCGTCAGAGGTTTCTTTTTGTTGCTTAAATTGATTCCACTCAGAAGATTGTAGTAAACAGACTGACATGAGTTTTATTACACATTTTATTGAGGATAAGATCATTTTCTTCCGTATTGTTGGCCGAAATATTGATTGAAGGAGACCTTTTGTCCATCGAGTGGTTGGTTTAGTGGCAGACCAATTTCGTCGTCAACAGNGCGTGGAGGGTAGAATACCTCTGCTAGGTTCACATATTTGGCGTTTTCGTGCGTAGTCGTGGCGTTGTCATCAAATGGAACTGCCGAAATTGGTGTCTGGAAGTCAAACTGTCATTTCCTTTCAAAAGGTTCTTGTAGTAGCCTCTCGAAATGTCATGTTGTCTTTCCTGCTCACCTGTGTTATGCTATTTTTATCAAGCATCGCGTAAATGAAGCTCAATTAAAAATATCCTTTTGGCAACATTCGGGTCCCTTGAAGGGCCCCAAATGCCCCAAATATTTTTAAGGTAGTGTTTAAATAGATACATAATGCATAAGGTGGACAGTGATGATCGTTTTACGTTGGTATATTTTTTTTCACTCGGGACCTTCCAGTGGCAAATAACCAACCAAGGCCGAAGATACGAAGGCTCGGCATGGTTAGGCTATTCTCATCTGTAAACGGAGGGCGACGTCTCTTGACCGTTCCGCTAGCATGAAGTGGAAATTTAGATGAGGAAGACTCTCAGCTGTAGTTATCAAGTACGTTGTCCAGTGTTGTCAACGAGTGACCAGCAACGCTGTCAGTAGGTCGCACGTCAGTCAAAACAACACGCATCGATGAAATCAGAAAGCGTTCATTAGCAGTTGATCAACGGTAAAATTTTGTAAAAATCCATAACTAACCGTAGTTCTATTTCTGGCGAACAGTTTCAGAAGGTAAAGATTCCTCATTCGTTGATAGTTGTTGAGAAAGTACTGATAAGTGGTGTGTTGGAGATTTCGGACCCATAACTGCTCCCGATAGTCAAGACTCGTGATCAGAGTAAAACAGAGTAACATGGAAGTAATTATAGATCTCATTGGTCATAGACAGGTGACAGGCACGCGGATTATAATGTTATGCTGCATCGGAAAAACTCGTTCAGCAACGTTTATCATCACAAAAGAAAGAAATGACGACTGAAAGACATTTGACAGATAACGAAACGGCTTCTTTACATACTCTCCGACGGGATCTCAAATGACATATCTGATGGAACCTGGAAGGAAAAATTTTATACTTATTCGTCAATAAATTTGAGTTCTTTTGGTTGAAAATTTATGCAACAGCCCATTAGTGCTCACGGACTTGCAGGGATGTGGGAGAAGCCGTAATCACAGGTCTCTACTCTGACCAGAAACGTCTGGAATGTAGGGAAAAGGGAAAGAGAGGTCAGTAAAGAAGGGCTAGCGAACGTTCAGGATAGGCTAGATGTAGGAAAATCTGAATTTCTCCGAAAATTCTGAAGGATAAATGCACAACTGTAGTGCAAGCAACCCTTGACATCCCCAATCAATCGCGTTTGATACCNNNNTTTGGCGGATAACGAGTAGGCGAACTGTGGCTAACAATAGCGATCCCCCAGATACAAATGTAAGTTGCAGGGCTGTACTAGTTACCTTTCTCATACTTTCTACTGGAAGAAAAGTCCCCCCAATAAAATTTGGTCTTCTTATAATTGTCAAGGATGCTAGGTTTTTTACTAGCGAAAAAAGTGTTTTTACAGGTCATGGCAAGGGTACGGTGGATGGGGGTTCCAATAAGGTAACCAAGCTTTCAGTGAGTGGTTCAATTACTTCCGCAACCAAATGGAAGCCGTGCATCTTCGAGGGATGGATGCTGAGTGGTCACGTCTTTTTATTTAGTCAGAGCCACACAATGAACTCAGGTACAACAAGGGCCTGAAAATAGTTCAATTATAAATTAGGTCACTCACCTTATCCACAGTTTTCCAGTGTTGATTCACGTAGACCATTCTGCTTATTTGGGCCTTCTTGAAAAGACACACTTGAGCTTTTTTGGAATTTTTGAAATTTTCAATAGACAGTGCCCACAATGAGAACAGCTCTTACTTTTTTTTTCAAACTGCTATCCTACATTATAAAGTTAATTTCTTGCAACAAAGGCGGTTAGATCTCCAAAATGTTCATCTCTCGCAACGAAACAGGTGTCGAGTCTCCCTACATGATCAATACTCCGGTGGACCACGAGTATTTGAGCTCCTGTAATGCCTTCCTGAGAGGGAGCCGCGAGGGAGCTGAAATGGCGATGCTGTCTCAAGCAGGCCTGGGAGGCTTCAGATCACAGTTTTTCGAGGTAAATATGAGTAAACAATACCTTACCATACCCTATATCTAATTTCAAGATAATGTCTAATAGGTGAAGTGGCGAAGTTCGAGGAGGTAGACTTCAAGGTTCTTTAAAACTGCGGTAAAGTCTAGTAGAAACCTGTATATAAGTTGAGATCTGAAGGTGGATAGATTGTAAAATGGCCAATTGTGTTGGGCCGAGTTGCTCCCTTGTGCCCTTGCACGACCCTTCATAATAAAACTCCTGTCAAAGTTGATGGGAGCATTTCTTCACGGTGGGCACTGTCTCCTTGTCAGATAACTAGAGAACATACCTCAGGACGAACACTTGGGTCATCATCCGGATCGCGCATTATGCTACCCATTCCGCCTTCCCTGACGGGTTTGCGTCTGAATAGAAATGGCTTGAGGATAGGGAGCGTTTATGGGAGCATTCGTTTACGTAGTGGATCAAATTTAGGCCGTTCAGGGGCCAAATTTTTCCAGAGCAGAGAAACTACTCAATGGGGTATCCCTTGAAGGATGATATTCTGATGGGTTTTGTGGCCCGGATTTTAAAGCTTCTTCTGTTGTACAACGATCTAATTCTAGTTTGGGCCTCTTGTGAGCTTTTCATGGGGCAACACCACTTGAGCAAACCTCCATCGGAAGACTTTATTTTTGTGGAAAACTTGGGGAAGAGAGGATGAAGNGGAGATGCTACCCTCTCCTCTCCCCTCCCCTCCCCTTTCCCAACTTTCCAATGTTTGATGCCTGTCTAGATTAGGTTCCAATAAGGTGCTGAGCTTCCTAGTAGCAGCTCAAAGTAGCGTTTCTGAAGAGTGTATGGATGGAGTTGTTCCCACCCGAATTCCCCAATTCCCCTAGCTTGGGTCGTAGGGAACGAGAAGATAGCAGACAATCAAAAGCCATTGGGAAAAGACATCACGTGCAGTGAAGCTTGCTAGGATTAGGGTGAGCCCTTTTGTGTGCCAGCCTATTGAGCTCAGAGGAAACTGATAGACATTTTCTTCAATTTTAAAGTTCGTATAGTGAATGCGACTATGAAAAAAACGCTTAGCAATGATTTCCAATCACGTACACTTCTGTACCGAAGCCCGCGTAATCCGTACCCATAGGCTGTAATGAAAGACCTATTATTGAAACTATCAGACGATAGAGAAATGGCTATTGTAAATTACATCCCCATCCACAGCCGAACATGCCTGGCCAGCTTCCTTTCGACTGGCTTGACTTTTCTGCATTTGATCTCTCTTTTTCAGAGCACTATCCTGCAATAATAGAGAATAAAAAACCATGTGGAAATTTGCTGAAAACGTTTGTCGAAATACCCATTCACTCGATTTCAAAGCTGGATTTTATAGGGGGGTGATTGCAAAGTACGTAGGCATGCAGTATAACGGAGTAAGCCGTTCCAAGCTCCCACTGATGGTGTTGAAATTATACCCCAAACAGTGCTCCTATTCAAGCCAACCAAGTCTTTCAGCCTCAAAGGCAGGTAACTGCTGACATAGTCTTCTGGAAGGTCGATACAGTCGAAGGATAGCGGCGCATCCACGTAGGTCTCTCTGAGATCAGATGTGTTCAAAATAGAGCTACGATTTTGAGTAGGACCTGAATGAGCTAGTCATCCAAAAAAAANAAAAAAAAGCAAATAGTTGTTGGAAAGTGTAACATTCCCTCACGACAGTAACTGAGTTTTTAACCATTAGTCACTTTGTTGGCCCGTGTTCAATCCAGCCCTCCAACCTCTAAGATTATATGGAGGGCTTAGACTTATAGGGTGGGGGAACCAGTGGCGACCCGGACTTTTAGCATCTTGAAAGCGCTTTGGTAAGGTATACATCATACATACATTAATTGCAAAGATTCATCGGACCCGTCCTCTTTACAGCCATTTTTCATCTCCAACTGTAGGTAAATCTGCATTGGATAAACGCAGATTGACCAAGATGGGGAGGTCGACCAGTTTGAGACAAAGCGGAGCTCTGCACGGGGTCAAGGGCAGAGCTAAGCTAACATAAGGCCCATGTTTCATCTCTTCAAAGATGAGTAGGTATCAATTTGTGACATCTATGATCTCTTAAGTCTACCTGAACTTTCGATAGGACCTGCTTAGTGGTGTTTGATGCCGCTCGTGTTTATTTGAGAGGAGACTTGCTCAACTCACAAGGGATTTTTTCGTTATGGCAAAACATGCGATGGAAATTATCAGCAGTAACACCAATGGTATCAGGACGATGAAAATCCAAAATGGGAAGCTATCGTCATCATCTGAAAGGAATCACCACTTCTTGTGTTTAATTTCAGTCTCCTACACATTTCCAATTGTTCCGGAAGTGCTCCCGGACCTTCCATTTTTGTAGCTACCGCACAACAGTTTCTTTTAAAACATACCGACAACTATAACTTCTTTGTAGCTTTCCTCTCTCTTCACTGGGACAGGAATAGGTGGTGCCACCACTATATGGCTTTTGTTTGCTGGAAATTGTATCGCTTTTGATGTAAAGGGACCAGCCGCGAAAAAAAGATTAGGAAGTTATTGTCTAAGAGTAGTTTTATTTTGAGGATGTGCAGAAGCAATTAGCTGTAAATAGAAATAGCCTTAAGTTTTCAAGGAGGGATGGGATCACTAGTGACCGCTTTCTTAGAGTCCAGTTCCACCCTTTCACCCCCTCCCCCCTCCNCCCCCCCCCCCCCCCCCCCCCCCCCCTCCTCTTTCCCGCTCCCTTATCTACTCAGAACTCGAATTTTACTTCACTGCTATATTTCGAAGATAAATTCGCATGAGTGCTCTGCAGTTCTTCGAGTTTCTTGAAGCGCCATTGAGGATGTAGGTGAGAAGGGAAGTTGAAGATTCTGTTAGACTTCGCGTGTGTCCATTTCGGATCCCATCACCCTCATGAATTCTTTGACAACCTTGAAAAAATCACTTTGGATGTTTTTTTTCGCATTGGTGAGGGATTGCAAGAAAGGGAGCAACCAGCTGACAAAAATTCATTGGTGTTGCCTTTCGGGAATTTCCATTACCTTTTCCTTAGTCTCCCTCACTGAGCTCCCTACAGCACTTCGCTCAACCCATACTGAAAGGGAACGAACCTTCTTGGCCACTGGACTCGCTTTCATCATTACCCACTATTAAAGGTGTTTCTGTGGTCGAAGAGTTCTCAGGGATTCCACTTCCACTAGCTGAAAAAAGGCCACCGATCATTTTGAGAGCTACAATGTTCACGATTGTAAACTCAAAGTTCCTTATACTATCTCACAAAACATCTACTGTACCGACATCCGATAGAGAAGATCAAATGGACCTTCTTCCTGCTCATCGTCTTTTTTTTCAGCATCCGCGATTTCGCCAGACGTTTCCGTGCTTTCCACAGACGTTTCCGTGGTTTCGTAAAATATTTCACTGGTTTCCCCAGACTTTTCCGTTTTTTCCTCATACATTTCCGTGGTCGAGGATACCTCAGTATCCGCTTCGCTTGTGAGTGTATCATCCTCTAATCCTTAAAGGCACATTACATGATGAGGATGCTTCCTGAGATTTCTTCCTGTGACCTTCATTAGTAGAACAAGGGACGCTGTCGGATCGAAAAACGCCAGTAATGGATGCAATAAGGGCCTTAGAACGGGGTTAGCGGACTTACACACCTAATAGACGAATTTTTGAGTGTTGCAGAAGCTGTAAAGGTTGCACCATTCGCGCCGGGACCAACACCTGGCAGGCAGGCAGCGTATTGCAGCCAGCTATATGCAATGGCGCGCATTTGAACAGCTCGCCCAATTACCCTTTCCATGAAACTTCTGTAGACACACTCTCGTCCAACCCCTAATTTTACTTTTTTTTGAGCCCTTATACTTTGCTGAAAACGCCGATTTCCGCGTTTTCTCCACCGTTTTCGCACTATTCTTGACTATCGCTTACAGTACTTCTCTGAAACCAAATACCCCAAAGTTATCGTGAACTGAATCTTTAATATGTCCAAAAATTCCGTCTCTACCCTTTCTCTCCGCCTTCTCTCACTTATAAAGGAACCATTCCGAGTGTTTGCAGAGTAGATGTTCAGGTGATGGTGCGATCCGGACTTCTACGTCAGGTGCTCCTGACTCACCTTCACGGTAACAGCTACCGTACCGAATTTGGAAACAAACCTTCTTCTTCACTCGCGTCGGCTTTCTGGACTTCCTCGTCTTCATAGCCTTAAGAATACGGTTGAACTACACAAAATAGCTACCGTACCGAATTGAAAATTTTTGGAAATATACCTTCTTCGTCACTCGCATCGTTTTCCTGGCCATCTTCGTATTTAAAGCCTGAAGAATACGGTTGAACTACACAAGCTTTCCGATCGACATCCTCCTGGGCCAACCAAGCCATCGATGGGTCACTCAAATGGCGTCAAACTCGACCGGAAACAAGAAAGCACTGACTTGTACAGCGCTGGCCTCTACAAGGCGATGTATAGGCCTCAAACATTTTCATTACGCCACTACGATTCTGAATGAAAGTCGAATCTGGGGCGCATCTCAGAAACAAGATTGATCAACGCCGAAGGCTTTTTCCCTTTGCCGTCAATTTTGCTGTCAAGATTCAAACTAATTTTGCTCCTAGATGGCGATTAAAATAAATCGTGGACCAAAAGTCACTGGTACTTGCCCAGAGACGCTGGTGATACAGGGGGGGGGGGGG
>UZAF01019903.1:2436-13994 GCA_900617895.1 Haemonchus placei | reverse complement strand
CCCCCCACCCCCAAACGAGAAAGGGGATGAAACCGAAAAGCAAGTTCACCGCAGTCAAGTCAAAGGTGTTGAACAGTTGAACAGCGAAGTAGTTCATTCGCTACTAATGTACTAACAGTGTAGCGTAGTGCTCCACTTCGCGGTGGAAGTGAGGTGAGCTTATCTTTTTGATTTTGGGCATTTTTCGTGCATTCCTGATGGGAGGTCAGAAATGCTAGAGCGGAGGAGGCGCTTGGTGGGGTACTGTGCAATCAAATGCTTTGAGCCATTTCCAGGCCTTTGAAAACGACGAATTCGTCGAAACGTCGGCCAGAATAAATATTCCCACCTAACAACCTCGTGGCAGAAGCAAAATTATCAATTTCGAGTACAACAGAAATGCCGAGGTTTCAAGATGAGAGAACATGAAGTTTAATACGTTTTTTCATTTACTGGTTCCTGCAATGAAAACTACTGTGACAGTTCAATGTAGTTCAATGTGACAGTCGTAGATTTATATCCACAAGTTGTCAAATGCTCCATTCATGTTGTGGTTACATTGCCGCCTCTTGTCACTTTGATATTGTTTTGGCTTTGCATTCTGGCTTGACCGATATTTCTCTTTCTTTTGTCTCTTTGTCTGCTTCGGCTATGTTAGGAAAATGTTGCACTGCCTTCTGTGATTGTGGCATGCTCTAGCCTGTGTTTTGAAAATTTTTGTCATTCTTCTCAATGTTTTGCTTCGCTCTGTTTGAGCTTATTAATGAATTTGCCTGAGAACTATAGTGCACCTTGAGTGCAGTAACTAAATAAATAAACGAATAAATAAGTAGATGGGAATGACAAATGGAAATCACTGTATAAGCCTGGATTTGAAAATACTGATCGAGTTGATGGAGTGTTTGTTGACGGCACGCCAGAGCTACTGCCGTAGCCCAAGCAACTGTGGAGTTTTATAAGGTCAAAGGCTTTTTGCATTAGTAAATGTTTGCGAAACACTGAAAGATTTTGAGGGTGTTTTTCGGTTGAAATGACAGAATGCTGTCCACCTCCCATAACGTTCAACCCCTATCTTTTGTTGCCATTTCTCTACAGCCTAAAAATCGTGGTTCATGGTAATCTGCTTATTTCTATAATTTTTGGTGCTTCGCATCCATGAACGTTTGATACTCCAGTGTATGAGCAGCCGTAAGACGGAAGAAATTCTGCTGACAGTTGGACGGCGGAATTGGTTAACATGAGGAGGACTACTAGATGGATCCATTTTAATTCGATACCATTTCAATTGCACTCTTTCTGGAGATAGGGTTCAAGTTGAACGTAATTTCATCGATATTCATAATTAATTCTAACTGAAAGCTCCGGAATGCAAAAATGATGTCATCATTCCATCCAAGTGCTTCAGGGCATTTTTGTTCTCCCTTGATCGACACCCTGTCGGGAGTCCCTGTAACGGCGCCAAAACTCCTTAACCAGGTCGCCGATTTAATATTTGCTCCGAACGGTCGCTCGCCATAGAAACTGACCAACTCAAACAAGGGTCTGCTCGTGACGAGATTTTGAGGAACGGACATTGAGTTGCTCCTTCACTGTTTTCGTTTTTCTAAGCGGCACCTAACCATGCCCTGAGTGGGTTTCGAAAAAGAAATGTCAAGTGTGCAAATCCTCACTCTCCCTTTGCTTCTCAGCAACTGCATCGTACAAACACCAGCAAAGCGATAAAAATAAATTTGAAGCCACTTCCCCCAAGTCGAATACAGCAGTTGCTAGCGAAGGTGATCTTCCAAGTGTTCTTTTTCATAGTTGGTTCTCATTTAGTTCAGCTTTTTTTTTTTTAGCTTTTTTTTGTTTTTTTCAAAGCTTAGTAAGATGTTTTGCACTGGAATCATTCGCAGGCTTCTCTTACATCTTTGCATAGCTGCAGTATTTGTTTGGCGAGTAAGCTTGACCACAATAAGCGCAATAATGAGTGCTTGAAATCAGAACAAAATTCGAAGGCTACTACATGTCATTTCATCGGCTGGGTGAATAGTGACAAAAAATTGCGTTTCCACCCTCACAAGGATCGAATCTTGTTGAAATGGCAATACCTTCCTCGTCTTTCTGGAGAAACTGGCCAATAGTTACCAATTGCTCAATGACTGATCTTTAATAGCTTATGTGTGCAAAGCGTTCAAAGGGGACGGAATCGCATTGAAAGTTCATCAATGAAATATTCCCTTCTAGGCTGTTCTGTTAGCCCTAACGGGTGCCCCTTCACCTATGATTTCAGCATCAACTGTCACCAGAAACCAGTTTATCTGGCAGAGCCGATATCGACAATCCTACTGCTCAAGCCTAATTGTCGTGTCGCGTCGCATTCGTAGCAGATTATCTCCCGTCCTCATTGACACTGATCATTTTATTCGCGATTGGTTGCCTGTGAACTGTGTTTCCTAACTAAATGCAAGTAGTCTCTGTTTGTGCCTCCGATCAGTCTCTCATGATCTTGATTGTACGCTACGCTACCTAAAGGTGGTTACGATGCTCCACTATTCTTCGCAACATCACCGATACTCCTTTCGAGTGCCTTCCTTTTAATGCATTCAACTTGCTTTATTAAGCATTACAACATATTCCAAACTTTGCCACAAATCGCCTTCCAAAAACGTTTGTCCCATGAGTATATGATTATTCGAGGGGCCGAAAGATTAGTGAATACAGGATCTCTTTTTACACTAGCCTTCCAACCCTGGAGAGTGTCCGCGATTTTTGTATGAGCACTTGAAAGGAATCACTACCTCGAAAATGTTGATTTCACAGTTATCAGTGAAGGCTATAAACTAGAGCAGTGTATGATCATCATACTTTATATCCGACCATGGAACTAGAGCTAATGAGAAGGTTCACCTAAGCGCTTTCCTCTGCACTGATCAAAAGTATAAAAACAGTTCCTGTCATATCAAGGATGAGGAAACGTTTAAGAACACCTTTATTCCCATCCTTCCTCTCCCTCTCTATTTGGTTGCTGATAGATCGCTTTGGCAAGTGTAAGCCTTTCATCTCCTCCTTACAACAGCAAGCTTGTATGGACCTTTATTGACGATAACGTTTGGCAGATACTGTAAAATAATCCTTGTTGTGCAAGATGGTACAGTTTCACTGCGATGATGTTCACTTACTCGCACTCAATTCTAAGTAGTAGCCAGTAGGATATTCCCGTATTTGTTTTTCCAACTCAACTCAACTCCAAACTTCATAAATCGACCATCACTGTCAACTAAGCAAAGAGATGTGTGAGAAAAAAACAAAAGGCTCATACAGAATTTCATAAGACCCAGAACTTCGTGGCCAGTTTTCTACGGATCTTGGCATAAAATCATTGCAACTAGATTCGCTAAAACTTTTTCCGAGACCTCTTGGGGTGATGTCTTAAGCTGGCTTCCTGGCAATTCAGTCGGAAAGTATCAAAGCAATCTGTGATTACTCAACCAAACGTCTTCGGAACCTTATTGACCACAGCGAAATCAAATAGTAACACAACACAAATATAATTTGGGCCGCTCACCCCACCCTACTGAATTCTCCAGTACTTCAGATAAATGTAATCGAGTGAAAGCAAAGTCACTGGTTGCACTATAGCCTGCTGGTTGGTGTATAGAATTCATAGAGCTGAGATGTGTAGCTTTTATTCAATTAGGTCTCCACTCTATTAGCCTCCAAGTTGAGTTTGGTTATTAATACGTCTGGCCAAGTATCGTTATTAATACGTCTGGCCAAGTACACATGAACTGTTTTAAACCTCTCAGGCTCTCAAAAGGCGATTTCGCCAAAACATTGACTTATTGAATGTTTTGTAACATCCTGATGGAACCTTCAAAGCAATCTTCTCACAAAACCGAAAATGTCAGCGGTACAGGCATTTCGTGAGAGCCTCCAGGAATTTCCATAGTTCTGGGATTACATCCTCAAACAGGAAACATACGGTATGAAAAGAAGTGCTTGTTTTCGGATGTGTTCTCAATAACGATGTGAAATGAGATGAGATGGAAGTAATAGAGTATTTTTTTATTACTGATACTATCTCAGCAGTTTCGATGGAGCTTTTTAAAGCGATCAGGATATGGTGCATCACACAGTGGCAATCATCTACCATCAATGAAAGATCTAAATAAGCTGGAGTATTGCTCGATTCTTCACTTCGTGGATCCTAACTTCATCAGGTGACTAGAAACGCTTTCGTGTTCACTCTGTCGCTAATTGATAGACGGCTTGTTTTGCATACCCTTCTGTAAGCGCCCTTCCGAAAGAGAGAATACTAAGGCACCACGGAAATCAAATGCCCATTCAGTTTTCGACCTGAGCATTGTAGCTCTTGAAAAGGAAGATTTTTCTAGTTACCTGTTAAGTTCTATGTCACGAACATCTTTTGCTGTGACGCTTAATCGGAATTCGCGACCCGAGTCTCTTCACCATATTTGAACTGTTTACTGAACGACCACCTTGTTATGTTGAACGCCTACCCAATGTTAGTCGCATTACAGTTTCTGCTTTGTCCGCATCACCCGTTTTCAGTCTCCTTCTGCATCTAACAATTTGCAATCTCTGTTTTTATAAATTCATATGATGCTTATTAATTTATGAATTCATATGTGTCTGTTTTAATCTCTCTCTGGTGTCACCGCAAGTTAGTGTCACAAGCCATATAAGTTTATACACATTCTTACACCATAGAGGAAAATTAAATGATGGTTTCTGAACAATGTCCCACAACAATGACATACCTTCCTGAAGGATGACTTTCTATTCCAGAAAGGAAAAGTAGAAAAGTCAAAAGATAAACTGTTGAGGAGAATGTCAGTTTGGGCAGCCTTCACCTATAAAGCGTAGCATGCTCCCGCACAACAAATCGAGTGATCAATTCCAGGTTGAGCTTCTGGAGATGGTAGTTTCCATCTACCATTAGTGCCGTGATATAAAATATTTTACTCATTATTTAATCAATAATACTCAAATGAATAACTGTAAAGGAATGTTTCATGACAGGTGACTTCCTGATTTAGCGGCAGGTGTGTTGGTGTTTGATCGAAAACATCGCTTCCGCCCTCTCATTTGCATGACGACCTTGGGCGAATTATTACCATTGCTGATTCTCATAGTGTATCGTGCAAATGTTTAACAGTTATATTTCATTTCTGGTTCGGTAAGACGACCCCTACAACCCTCCGGAGGCCGGAATGGAGCTCTTGATGGCGAAGGATATGAACGGTGACATGAATATGCGATTAATAATGAATGTTACGTGGACATCGAGTTAGACTTTTAACGTCGATACTCATAATTCAAAAAAGGTGGAAATTTTCTGCTCTAGCGAATGAGATAACAGTGTTTGCCCGCTGGTGAACCGCGTAGGCTAACGATGGAACCGGATGTACGTCTCGAAAGAAGATTATGATGAGCGTACTGGGGAACAGCACGTGTGCGATTAGCTCAGAGGTGTTGAGTGAGTCAGAAGTAAACTGCTGAAGTCTACGCTAGAATGCTATACTTCTAAATGAAGTGTTACCTTGGTAGGGAGCCAATGTTACCATACTGGTTCCTGAGTTCCGTTGAGGATGGTTTTTGGATCTCATCAAGCCTAGGCGGGTGAGTCGGTGAAGTAGAGTTTTGCGGAACTCTATTTCACCGATCCAACCGCCCAGGCTTGACGAGATCTGAATACCATCCTTTCGTCAACGAAGACTCACTCGATCGGGAATCAGTTGGAAAAGCTTCGATGGCGGTAAACCTTGGGTACCGAGGTACCTTGGTTGATGTAGTGACCATAGCTCTGAAAAGAGCTGTTCGAGAATGTCAGTGAGCTCCTCCGGAACAGACGGAAAGAAATCAACAAGGAACTATTGCAATGTGTTTTGGTTTAGAAAATAATTTTTTGTTGTTACACTGTGATTATTGAAAAATTGCCAAATTTTCTGATCTTTTCCCATCTGGTGCTATTCAATTCCACATAACTGTTTGCAATGTTCAACTATGGTCAAAGTTCTCTATCAGGAACGCTACTGAGTCATGTCCATGGTAATCGGCCATTGTGTGGTTTATTGCTGACATCCCTCTAATTGTTCCCATGTCATCAGGACAGATTCAGTAAAAGTGTAGAGGGATGGTAGTATTAGCGATAATCCTCTGGTCGGGGAATGGTCTCTGAAATGGCGTCGTCGTCGTTCACAATGCAACTCTATGGTTGACATCACTCAGTGGTCTGTATAAACCTGTACATCACATTGCTAATCTGTCTGTTTGGGGAACAACTTCTCCGCCGCCGGCGGCTGCAAACATTGTGATCAGTTGGTTAATTAAAGATCATACTTACAGTACACCTCCGATAAGCTCCCTTCGACAGATCTTTGATGAACTGGTTGTTTCAGCAATGAGAATTTGAGGACTATCCGAATCAATGTAGTTAAACAACAGTAGGATTCAACATATTACCGTTTGGTAATCGTACTTGTCTCGTACTCTCCAGAACTCCCAGTACAACCCCTTTGCCTTCTTTTCATCAACCTGGGTTAAAGCCATCTCTTAGACAGTTCACAGTGGGCGGTGAATAATATCATGTCTTTGCGGTCTGGCTGTTTGAGAAAAAATGAAATTTGAGGCAAAAGATGTAACAAAAATGAAATTAGTCGCTTCCCTTGCCATCATAAACATTCTTTGTGCCGCCATTTAGGAGCGCAGGAGCAACCACAGCTGTAATCTCGATAGGTCAACATCATCGAGTTCTGTTACAGGATTTCATGACTGAGATGAAATGGTGTCACAAACATAGTTTGAGTATAAATCCACAAGCAATACTCACTTTCTTTAATCATCTCCATCGTCCCTCTCTGTCAATTTCGGTGCCAGACTAGGATCAGAGGGTAAATGCTCAGATTTATCCGTCGCACGACAGCCTTCTGAACACAGTAAAGAAGCCGAAGCACTCACACATGATTCCGGATCAGGTCCTACACTGTTTAATCATATTTCTGGGAAGTCGTCTGATCGGTACCGGATTGGTGACGGTAGGCAGAGACCTTAACCTTCACAATGGGATATCATATAAACTAGTACCATCTTAAATGGCAACACTCGCTATTTTCTTTTTAACTATGTAGGAATGAGGCGACTGATCGGTATCGGATTGGTGACGGTAGACAGAGACCTTCAACTTCACAATGGAATATCAAATAAACTAGTACCTTCTTAAATGACAACTCTCGCTGTTTTCCTTTTACCTATATACCAATGAGGCAACATGAAAGGCAAATGCGTCCCGCTGGTCCGTAAAAAAACATAGGAAGCATAACACAATCATTCAGGCTAGACAGATACGCTCCCTGGATCTTCTGTAGTTGGGCGCTAGTATGAGTTGCCTTGTCGGTAAGGTGCTCCACTTCTCTTGATGCTTTCACTATTTGTTTTTGGAAATAAGATGTTAAGTTCTCCTCAGATCGACGGTTTTCCTCACCGAAATAAGTCTTACAATTTTTCAAGGCATGTTCCCTTACGGATTTCTGCACTATATATTTGTTTGAAGTCCTGCAGATTCCTATGAAACGTTGAATGACGACCAATGAGGATATATTGATAAAGTTTCAAATTTTACTTCAAAAGACCATGATTTATTGAGACTACCAGAGAGTGCCAATAAACCGAGGTCTTCTTTCAAAGTCCCAGGAAAATTTGAAAACCTCCCATGGTCGAAGGAGAGAGGAAGACGAGGTCAGCTTCATCAATAAAAAATGTGTGGTGCGATGTTAGACCGAATCATTTTCGCAGACTTGCTTACCTGGTTTTCAAGGGAGCACCACGATTTGCTTGGGAAGAGAAGTCTTTAAAAAGTGAGAGAGATTCTGTTTGTTAGAAGAAATGATAAGTGACCACCGAGAGAGATGGAAAAGTTGCTCGGTAAAGAACCTCAAAGGACGAGTAGAAAAGAACAAACAACATGAGTAAGTGTGTAACAACTTTGTTCGAATAAACCATTTCATAGAAAGGGGAGACTTCCCGGCATATTATTTCCACCATTCACCAATAAAAAGTAATCCAGTAGAGGCGATAATGTTTAAAAAGGTATACTTCACACGGGGTGGGGTGTTTCCTACCATGTCCACACTCAAGCAGAGGTGCTGCTTAGAATTATACACCACTGCCCTGTTGAGCCCTTGACGTGGAGCGAACTGTTTGCATCTTATTGTGGCCATCCTCGTGCAAACACGCACCTCACCGCTTTACTATTTTCACTCCTCCAAAAACAGTCACTTCCGGTAGGTGTGGCTGGTTGCTCGGTAGACATGACTCATACTTACTGCCATAAACGTTTAAAAATTCTAAAAGTTCGCTTGCTTTTACCTCCTTTTCAACTTTCTGCTCAACGTTTCCATCACAAACTATTTTTCGCCTCATTCCCAAAGGGAGCTAGACTTGCCTGTGATTCAGCGTTCACTGAAACCAACCAGATTCCCAGTCTGTACAGCAGTAGATCTGTCAACAAACACAGCTGTTTGACTGAAGCTTTTTTTTTTCGAAAATTGGTGATCCAGTAGATAGGCTGAGTCAGAGTACAAACAACTTGCTATTGTGGTTAAAAGCGAATGCACCCAAGTGATATAATCTGGCATACTATGTTTTGCATATTCTCCCCGCTTATACTGTATGCCCTTGCTGCAGTGACAATAACCTGAAATGTATATAATGACTCATTCATGCTACTGGGAACCCAAGTCTGTCAAAAAGGTGTAAAACCCTTCTCTGCGATGACGCCAAAGTTTATATTGCTCCAGAATTAAGGTAACGGTGAAGAGCTGAAAGTAATCGCGGTGGAATAGGAGAAAAAAGGGTCCCCGGTACTGAAAGTGCATTACAGTGGGTTCCTTTCGAATGTTCTTGACTCAGTCCTTTCTGTTCTTTTTCTTTTTCTTGAAGTTCTCTTTTGGTCAACTACTCATCGTTTGCATCTGCAGCTTTATTCTCATCCAATTTCAAGTTGTTACTCACTTTTTCATGAGAAAATATTGAATCTCGAAGTTTGAAGTCATGTCTCGAGATCACAGTAGATTTGCAATCCCAAGTGAACAATGAACCCCTGCAACCCGCGCCACTTGGACTAGCCTTTGAATAGAGTTGTCGTTCGTGAGTCAAAGCTGAGCTGGTGCTTTGGACGCACCATACAGTTGCAGCTGCAGGGTGTTTGCAAAGTGTGACGTTGCACTTCGAATGGAATCCCGATAGCAGCCATAAAGTATAAGCGAAACGCTCATGGGCGTTGATCAGTTCCATTGTGGGATGCACCCACGCATTCGACTTACATTCGATGTCGTAGTGCGTGTGTGGTCTACACAATGAACTGGGGTGGCCAGCCGATGAACAAGGCAGTACTTTTATTTTCTCGGGCACGTCTGAAAAAGACGAATATGGTACCAATTAACCGACCGCGGATGGATGGAAGGCTTGGTTGACCTAGGCGGATATCCATCCCGGATTCGATCCCTAGACCGAACTTGTGTATTAGTGGGCCCATTGCCACTACACCAACTCTGCCCTATATGAACTTGCCGCACACGTCTCTGCATTATCCTTCGTGAGCATAATGAAAAGTCGTGTTTAGCAATTCCATAGCTACTGTAGACCCTTTTTACGGGTTCCTTCGAGAATGAAGAGCGTATGCAGAAGCACAGCCAATTAACTTTATGTGTAACAGAATTCTCAAAAATCCCAAACAGAATCCATCAACTANCTGCCCTATATGAACTTGCCGCACACGTCTCTGCATTATCCTTCGTGAGCATAATGAAAAGTCGCGTTTAGCAATTCCATAGCTACAGTAGACCCTTTTTACGGGTTCCTTCGAGAATGAAAAGCGTATGCAGAAGCACAGCCAATTAACTTTATGTGTAACAGAATTCTCAAAAATCCCAAACAGAATCCATCAACTAAATTACGTTGTCTCGATTGAATCTAAGGTTTCAGTTGCTATTTTTCGAGCAGCACTTTCACGAGGAAACGTCAAAGCATATGTATGGGTGGTAGTGGAATGTTAGCCATTCAATATATGTAATTCAAAATGTGAGCACAATGCAAAAATCGGTACGTTATCGCACTTTATCCTTCCCTTGCTGAAATTTCCAGCGCTGCATTCCACACCGATAGCTCTTTTAAAGTGTTCCATAGCCTGTCACTCCTCGAAGGTCCCATTAGATTCTTTCCTGGAAAGTTGACTTTCTGCCATTGCAAAATTTTGGGGTTATTCGCTGGTGGTCGTGGCTTCCCTTATTGAGAAACACATATTAAACTAGGCTCGCGAGATGACGTCATTGATGGGTTTGTTTATTCACGTCATACATTTCTCGACTATTTTGGATGTCGAAATGGTGACCACGACGCCACATAACCAATAAAATGTTTTGATGTTGCAGATCGATGATTTCGTTCCGAGCAGGAATGTATTCTTGTCCAAGAGGAGAAAAGTTGCTAACCTAACCCAACAAACGTCAGGTTGATCGCAGTTGTGGGCGGGGTGATACCAGCTTTCGGACTTTGTGCACCTCCCTGCTCCCACTCTCAGTGCAGCGCCGCGGTTCCTCAGTGCACGTCAAAGAACACCTACCAGTAAACATTGGTAGCGTCAACGCAAGCTGCAACTTCAGTAGGTAGGATACGACAAATTCTATTGAAATCACATCCCGAAAAATTATTCCAAGGCTTTTTGCAATCTAATGGTAACAATATTTTCAATCATTACTAGAAAGTCCGCTGTTTCTTCTTTTTCATTGCTGCTTGTTATTCAGCGGCGTCTTATTCATCGAATACGTTTGAATGACACATGTTTTCGCTTTTATATTGGAAGGCTAATGCTTCATTCTTTTGTATTCTCATCCCCTCCGAATTTTGCATTCATGGCCTCTCCTTTGAGGGTTCCAGTGCCATATGAAACGTCATGTTGCAATTCGGTCTCATACAGGGTCAAGCTTTCCTCTCAGCTGCAACGGTGAAGCGCTTTTGCTCATAGGGGTCATGAGGGATCATATTCACATAAGGAGAGGGAAGGGGGGGGGGGGGGGGGNGGGGGAGGGGGCACAGCGGACGTAAGAATTCGGTAAATCTAGATTTTTTGCTTGGTTGCCAACATTCTTTGCTAACCTTTTTGAATTATGGATAGGTGTGAAGGCCATTCTAGAGGGAATGAAGAAAGTTCAGGGAGTCTCACTCAGTAAGATATTTTCCGCTGCCACGGACGGTCTTTTGTGATGTACACAGTTCCGCGACATTTTTTAGAGTCCAGATATTCTACAGTCAAGTAGTCGCGTTTTGGTGTACTTTGGCCATATGTATTAGGTTGAGTAAAAAGTTCTGATCGATTGTCATCTTTATTTAAACAAATCTTATTTCCATTAGAAAGGATGTCAATCAGTAATATAATCTTCATCGTGGTCCACAATATATGTCTAAGGATCCAGCAGTTTTCCGATTCCTGAAGCCTAGAATGGCGATAGCCGCAACTCCAGAAAGCTGGAAATCTCAGTTTTGAGTTCCGAGCAATCATCAAATTCTCTATCGCGAAG
>UZAF01019902.1:8959-21017 GCA_900617895.1 Haemonchus placei | reverse complement strand
CATCCTAAATACAGTAATCAGAAAGTGTATTGTAGACATCTCACTGCTAACGAGCTAGTGCACTGACCCTTATGACAGTTCCGCAATCGGATGATACGGTGGGTGGCGGGAAGGTGATGCTGATTTGTTTCGCGTTCTCGACGACCTCAATTGAAAAACATTTAAATAGACAGTTCGTGCGTGACATTATTAGAGTGAAGAATAAAGTCTTTATTGTCAAACAATCTCGTTTTGGGATGCGCTCCGCCTTCGACTTTCATTCAGGATCGTAGTGGAGTATTGAATGCGCATTCGGCTAGAGCAACGACTTGCTGTGGCTTGATGATGAACAATTCAGCGCTTTCATCCTTCTCAATTGGTTTGGTATCAATCAGCCGACTCCGGAGGGTTGAAAGGCTTAGTTGGGTTGAGCGGATATCGATCCGAAATCCAAACCCGGGACCGTTCCGTGTCTGATATTGCGCCAATAGCCCTTGCACCACGCCCATGTATAACATCATATGTTGTTGAAAATGGTAAAAATACTCCCGGAACACAAAGAACATCATGTTCTTGAAGTTTTTTTGAAGTTTCTCCGATATCGCAAGGAAACGCGTTGGTCTTTATTTACACGAGCTAGATGGATCGAAGTTCATTTAAAAACATTCAGTCCTCTATCCTGATCAAAACGATAAACTCGGATCTTGCGGTTGAGCATTTTCCGATCCACTTGCGGAGAAAGTTTGTCAGCGGATGGACTGGACTTCCGATCTCAGCGTTTGAAATAGAGCATGAGCAGCCGTGGACGACGGTAACAAATATTCATAGCAAGTAGCATAGCAAGCTCATTGGATTTGAAATTAGCCCAAAAGCTCAGATTAGGATTGTTCCCGAATAAAGTGATCACCTGAGAGCAAGTCGAGAATCTTTCAGCCGCGTAAATGGCTCCGGTATATGGCTCTTTAGTGTTAACAATGAATCGGATGCCCTCGTTGGTGCAAAGTGCCATTCCTCCGAATTGCGACTCTAAAAACTATGATTATGTTTGCAAAAAAGGCAGTTCAGTCAGCCATCTTCGACCAGACTACGTTCTGCCTCACAAACCAGTGAAGTGAAGACAACTCACCGCAATTGAATTCATAGTAGTCCATAGCTGGATTTGCCTTAACATTAGCATCACTACGTCCTACAGCATAAATGAAGCAGGTGGAGCCAGTTCTAAATTAGAAATTTTAAGACAGCATAATTCAGCCTGAACGGTACTACTAGGTTTATTGAGCCACGCGGTATTTTGTACTCAAACAGCTTGCGTTCGTTGCACCCGATCGCGCACAAGAGGGGATGATTCAAAGGCACATTTAATTATGAAAATTGCTTCTAAGATATCCCACCAGGTTGAATCTGAGACCTGCTCGTATACCATTTGTGGCGCTGTCAGATCGAAAAACGGCTAGACAAGACGTTATAAAAGATTGTATCGGCTTTATCCCTAAGGCAGACGACTTAACCGAGATTGTACATATAGGCTGCACAATTCAGAAGAAAGGCCTTTCATGTTGGAAATTCAAACAACTAATTTTGGTCTATGGCGCCATCAAGGCAGTTTTGGATATTTTTACCTAATTTAGTCAGCTCTTCACGCCATGGCAACAACTGAGATGTCGTCCTAACATTCCATCCATGTCATTCACACCAATGTGGCCTCGAACGACCTCTATTTCCACTAATTTCGGAGAATGTATTTTTCGCAAGTCGGTAGTTTTTCTCGTTTTTTTCGTCACCGATTTTCACCCCAACACTTCCACTTTCCAACAAAAAAACCCCTCAAAATTAGCGTGAACTGTGACATCAAATAAACAGAGGAGGGTTACGGTAATTGCCGCAAAACAGCAGTGAATTCTAATAGGAAAGGAAACACAAACACCACAACCTGTTACTTCAAATGGTTGTCTCTTATTTTGTCAGTAATAGCGTAAGAGCCTAACTTTTCTACAAACTATCCGCTAAGAAGTTATAGTCCTCAACAAAACTTTGTTCCATTGCCAGCCGAAAGTTCCTTTAAAACAAACACACATTAAATTTCGATTATGAAGAAAAGTTTCAGTAATTTACAAGATATATACAGAAGGAAACCAAGGCATGCAGTCAAATTTCTGCGAAGCACTGAATGTAGCCCGGGATCGTTCAAACGATTGCTTCCCTGTCTCTTAACCTCTGCACGAAGTACCCCTTCAAGTAGAGGGTATTCTAGCAAACCATGCTTTTACAGAACGAAGTTCTTCCAAATTTTTTAAGGATCATAGAAATTGATCGGTTATATTTAAAAACACATTCAACTCCAACAAACCGACTTATGAAGGAAAATATAAAGCGGTCTAACATTGCTGCGTAGATTTAAGATTCCTCAAGGTGGATAATGTACGCGAAGATAGAAGTCCCCACCTGTCAAAGTTAATGCTCTTGCAATTGAGGTTCTGGAAGCAGAGCGAAATGCAGTCAGCGATTGTCACTCCTTGAGCCGATGCGACTATCTAGATCCGAATGCTCTAATCTTAAAGTGTAGCACTCATAAAAATCACTCACCTCGCCCTCGATCGACGAGCCAATGAATCGCTCGAACGCAGCCTGTTGTCGACAGGTGGAAGAAGATAGGTCCGCTGAATTAGGCATCTCACAGAATACTCTTCATTCTAGACTTCTACTTAAAGGCCATTTGGGATCGAGCATTGAGGAATATTTGACCCTCCGCGCATGGACCTCGAAGTAGCCCTGGGAATCCTTCGCAACAAGATGCAATTTCCCAGTTTGCTAACCTTGAAGCGAGTTGTAAAAGCTGTTAGAGATCAGACTGACAACACTCTTTTCTCCAAAATCTTTCCAACGTAACTCTCAAAACCTCCAGAAGTACCCTATTGAATTCTTGAACAGTCTACTTAACGAAAGCAAGTCCATGCCAAAACACATACGGCTGCCACCTTCTTGGGCAACTCATCGTTTGGATTTTTTATCCTAATCATCTGACCATGGGAGAAAGTCGACGGAATGGGGTGAAGGTCACCACCCTCGACGTTCTTTATCAGTCATAGCAATCGTGAATGCCCTACTTTGCAGCACCTCGCATCACTGTACTCACGATTACTCGTAATATTTCACTTCTACTGTGTGATGATGACGAGAGACGTCTTCAACGGCTCTCGCATGACGTCATGGAAGTAATCGAAACGAAATTGTGAACAACACTGTCATACAAAGTGACAAAGAACAGGGGTGGAAATTCCGAGTATCCAATAAGTAACAATCGAGGTCCTATGCGGGGCTCATAGATTCTAACTTTTTGTAGTTTTAATGATCATTTCGTTTTCTGTTAAGATGTGCAATGCAAGATACAGCGATTTTGCTCACTCTCTTCATTTCTGGGAAGAAAATCATTTAGAACTGACCTGCAACACAAATAGGTTCATAGTAGTCCTTGCCGACCACCTGGCCCTGTTGATCGGCTCGAGAAAATGTGTCCTCGTCCGAGACAATGCAGTTTTTCTCTGTTGGATTGAATTCGACTGATCTAAAATGACAATTTGAGTTCAAATTAGGACCAAGGGTTTTCAGATTTCCTTACCGGCAGAAGGTATTGAGAGAGTCGAGGCATTTCTGAAGGCAGTACGACTCCTGAGCTTCCACGGACTGCGTATGATCATAGAATCGAATCTCAAAGTTAGTAGTTTTCACGAACACAAGGTTCCCACCAGACGGACCACATCGGTTCTGACCTAAGTAGTCCCTAATCAGAATCGGGATGCATGCGGTATGGTACTTCCTCCTAGTATTTATCAAACTAACGAGAAAGGCAGTTGTTGTCGTAGTAGTCGACGGCACCCTCGGCCATACGAAGATGTGTCGGTTTCGATCTGTAACACTTCTGCCATGTGTTACACCTAATCGGATTATGGAGAGGAAAAGATTTTCCAATGATTACCTTCTATCCTCTGTACTCAATTCACAGAGGAAGGAATCATAATTGTAGTTGACGGAACGGCAGACGAACTCCTTCTCCTTTAGACAAGCGGACAAGCACTGCTCACGATTAGCTACCTGGAAGATGATTACCTTTTTCTTGATCTCAAAAGTTTTCAGGAAAGGAGGATAAGGCAGTAAACAGTGAATGCTGAAAATGGATATTCACATATCCTGGCTCGTANCATACGAAGATGTGTCGGTTTCGATCTGTAACACTTCTGCCATGTGTTACTCCCAATCATATTATGAAGAGGAAAAGATTTTCCAATGATTACCTTCTATCCTCTGTACTCAATTCACAGAGGAAGGAATCATAATTGTAGTTGACGGAACGGCAGACGAACTCCTTCTCCTTTAGACAAGCGGACAAGCACTGCTCACGATTAGCTACCTGGAGGATGATTACATTTTTCATGATCTCAAAAGTTTTCAGGAAAGGAGGATAAGGCAGTAAACAGTGAATGCTGAAAATGGATATTCACATATCCTGGCTCGTACTTGATGATTCAAAACTCCAGCCTCGGACAGGACTCGAACCTGTACTTGTGCTTTCCGGACACCGTGCTCTATCCCTTACGCTACCGAGACCCCGCCTGCCCATGCCTTCTTAATGGCTTATATGCCATGGCTTAACTTATCAGCACTCACACGTACAATGTGTTATTCTTGTTTTAATATTAATTCCTTTCCCCCAAACTAATCATTACTTGCTCGCTCATTTCTCTCCACTTAGTCCTGTCTTTACCGATTGCGGCGAAAAGTTTAATAGTTCGCGAAATTCTTCGACGACACATTGACCCCAATACCTAGTGCGACGATGACATTTCGTTTTCGATCACTTGCTTTTGGAACTATTGGGTCGTTTCCGGGGACAAACACAAAGTTTCAATCCACATTCGTATAAATACATGGGCTCTTCCTTACCCTGCTTACATTTTAAGTTAGTATAGATAAAATGAAGTTTTTCTCGAGGAAACAACGCATTATACGTTAACAAAAAGCGATGTCCTCTTAACAGACCTGAACACTCTTTCTGACGAATCCTTCCAAGACGGTTTTCCTCATCCTCTCGAAAGAGAATGACCGGTAGGTGCATGCTTCATGAGCAGAAACGCCGGGTAGGCAGGTTTTTTCGTAGTAAAAGTTATTTGCTGACGGATTTGCAGTTAATTGGCTGGTTCCTGGAAAAGGGCAGTTTCAGAGACATCCACAGAGCAGAAAAGAGAATCAACTAAAATGTAGCGATAACTGACCAGCTGGAGAAGCGGCATCGTCGAAGAAATAGCAAGTCTCACGCCCGTCAAAGTTAAACGCTGCGCAAACTCGCTGAGCACCAGTAGTGGGCTCAATGTTGTTCCGACAGTACTGAGCGCATGTGAGATCGTGGCCTAAGAGACATAATGTTAGCATCGTGAAATGTTATAAGTATTTAAAGGAATATAGGAAATATAGATGAAAAATCATGGGGATTGCAACAAAATGACTTTTCATCATATAACTTTACTAGTATAAAAGTAATATTATAAAAGAATAGTCAACATGTTGACATACCGGCGGTGGATACGACCACAGGAGTTCCATCAAGTCGAGCTCTAGCGATACGCACGAATGCTGTTGTTTCTTGATTAGAACACTCAAACACGGCCAGAACTGAGGAGCTCAACGCCAACAGCAGCGCAGCTCGCAACATTCCTGAAATCAGAAGTTTTCGAATGATGACGAGAGGTAGGCAATGGGAGGAATGCGAGAACGAAATAAGAGGGAGACACGAATTTCAACAGCGATGACCGATGGCCTTATTTCTTGCAGCAATCGCAATGAGGGCTATTATCCGCTCGACTGCTAGAGATTGGCATGTTAGCAGTTACATGAATTATGCGTTATTCAATAGAAACAGCTCTCTTTTCTATTCCTGCGTAAAGGAAAACGTTTTGGAGAATGTTGACTGAAGATCTAGAAGACCATCCTTGAATAGGGAGAGTGGGTACTAGTGTAAATTATACCCATGCGCGGATGTCTGCGGTAAGAACGACCGGGGCCGACGCGGGCCCGTAGCGGACGACTGCGTTTTTTCTTTGGGCGCCTTCGCCAGAACCTTGACCTCGTTACCTCGAAATGCAAGCACGGTCGGTCGTCCTTCCGAACATGTCCGCATATCATGAGCTTGGTCTCTCTGGAATTAGCGCGATTATCGATTGGATATTTTCACACCTTATGCAATACAAATTTAAAGGCCTGTATTCCAAAACTGCTCTGTGAAAGGGGTGGGTGCGGTGCGTGAGTAAGGTCCCTGACCGGAATGAACAGTGTGATCTCCTGAGATGAAAGACGGTTTCGAAATTTTTCTTATATTTTGTTGCAACTTGTTACCAGAGAAGGCATTCATCCGCCCATTCCTCAAATAGTGAAAGAATCCTTCTTTGAGAGAAGAGATGGACGCGATGCTTGACCTTACGCTGCGCTCCGTTCCTTTTCACAATGTGATCATTGCAGAATCAAGAGGAACATGAAAGGAATTACTGGAGCAAAGTGCGCCGAATCTGGGTCACAGATCCTGATTTGTTTACGAGACTCGTAGGGGAGAAACTGGGAAGAGTGAAAAAATAAAGGCCGGTTTCCTGTCGCCGAGGATTCGCAATATTACCACAAAAGAATCTCAATGAATATGGCAATTATTTCTTGCAACATTTTGTGACAGTCAGCGATTTGTTCTTGCCCTGGAATAGCGCCACTCCACCTTGCAATAACAACGAGATCGAGAATGACGATGTGACAAAGGCAATCAAGTGAAATCGCGGAAGTGTTGAGATGACTATGGTGCTCAAACATATATCTATATCACCTGAATCACCTGCGATCCCGTTGATCGCTGATTTCCTCGAGCGGGCGCCAGTAACGACTCCGTTCGTCTCTGTCACGAGCCAGAGAGGTCCAGTAAATCGTACTTGCTTTAGGGACACGAGGTTAAACATTCCTTTCGTTTAGAGATTTCGTGAAGAAGTCTGACCATCTCGTTGGCGGCCGCCCTGAAGATCGTTTGATATCACGAGGGATCCAGTCAGTAATATATCTATATACCTGAAAAGTTTAAGGCATTCTTAGAATAACATGAGAAGTTATAAGCAGATCGATCGAAGTAGAGCAGTGAAGTGTTACGACCAAGACTGGGGTACAGTTAGCTCTTAGAGATCTTGCTCATGTCCTGAATGATGGCTTAGGGAGTCGAAAATGGGAAGTATTAGCGAAGACTTCCGCAAGTGGAGGTGTCAGAGAAACACCTTTCTCACACTTACACTTGGGTATAGCACATTCTTCTTGAAATCCACCAAACATCTATAGTATAGATTAAAAATATCGACTGCACAAGGGGTTAACTAATTTTCTTAGCGGGAAAGTTTGAAAAAATCATACTCTCATGGCGGTAATACGTAATAATCGTCTTTCGTCTGATCTTTCGTTTACTTATATTTTGCAAGAGGATATGCTATTCTTACAGCAAAGCGGTTCCTGTTGAACTCGTTCAGGACCCGTAGTTTTGAAAGTATTAATGAGCTTCAGGTAAGAAACGGTCACTATGTTATAATGGGACACCAATTTATTCGACATCGATCTTAATCTGATGCAATAGCCTCTTACCATCAATCTCGTTACCCCAACGCTAGGCTCCTCTTCCTCACTAGCGGAAACTCACTACGCTTTGCTCTATTTGGAAAGGAATTTTTAACATAACTTGTTTGAAATAGGGTCTTCCTTGTTCTCGTGTATACCTTTGGAAAATTTTGGTATTCGATGCCATGCAGTCAACCGCGTCATGGTTGTCACATCTTACCAATGTAAACTGGAAATCCGAACGAGTGGACCTGCTTGGGGGGAAACATGAAATGAAAATGGGACACCGATCCAATCCGTCACGCTCGGATCCTGAGGCGACGATCTTTTTCCATGGAATCGGCCCCAGAGCGGTCATCTAGCTGCATTTCCGCATTGATGACTCCAGTGCTTTCATGATTTCTTTCTCCAGGGCTGTCACAAATCCGATGCAGGATGCTCTCACCAAAAAGTTGTCGTCGCTCTCGTGCCGTAAGTTTTGGCGCCTGGAAAATCGCTGCATGGTTTAGGTTAACGACGCCATTTGGTACCCGTTTTTCAGGAACGCTATGGCCTTTCTATGCATATTCTTCGAGCATTCACGTGATCGAGTAGACAGTGGCCTAAAAAAAAGCAAATCTTTTCAGATGTGCAGTATCAGGATCACCGGGGCTGCTATCGTCTTCATAGTTTTGTGGTAAAATCATGAAGTTTTCATGTGCTTTGAGGACTCTAGTGTGGAGTGAAATCTCCAACAAAAATAGTGCAAGTTCAGGAGGACAATACATATTTCGAAATTCCAGCAGTGCACTCGTTTCTCTCGCCACCACGAACAACACAACTGACGCATCGCTGATCGTAGACGTACAAGACGGATTTCATGATGTTCTAGCCCTCTAATGTAGATGTTGCTACTGGTCTCCATTCACTTCACCAAAGCCGACTCCAGAAAAGTTTCGGAGGAAGGAGCCTGGTGCACGAGAGCACAGGTGCCTCAAAACTGGTAGGATATCTAAAAGGTTACTTTATCGGAGCACCCTTCGCAGAATGTTGCGTCAAGCGGCCGAATGAACTATGATGCTCCAGATCGAGGAAGACCCAGTTTTGTCTCTACTTCCCTACCTATCCAGCTGAAAAGGTTGCATCCGTCGTTTCTGGGGATAAAGTCGAATCGTCTTGTGAGAAGAGAGAAAGTTGTTTCAGCTTAGTCGCAAATTTTCTTAGCAGACTTGGCATACATACTTACTTGGCATGGCTTGAACACTGCTGTGCTTTTCCGTTCTGATATAGGCGATAGTGCTGCTTTTCCATTCTTCAATTATAATACAATATTCGATAACCGAGCGAATCACCTGCTCCAGTGCCCTCTCTGTACCTTCCACACCTTTCTCGGTACCTCATCTAAAGAAACAGTATCCTGTTCCATTGAAAGTGTTCTGAGAGCTCAGGTGCTTACAGCGTTTCCTTATTGAATGCTTCCCTCAGTCTTGATTAACAATTTGACTATATATGTTTGTGAGTCTTAGGAGGTGACTATGATGTTTGTTAGCACGCTTTTGCTCGAGCATCCTCGATGCTATTCATAATTCTCGAAAAATTCCCATTGAAAACTGAATGTTAATATCTTACTTTCCTTACAAGCATCCAAGTGGAGGGGACAAAAACTCCCCAACTCAAGCAGTAACAAGATTCCGTATATCTTAGAGAAAAACTTCAATTAACGATGCCGTTCAAGGACCTTTGCAGTGCACAGGTGCGTACGTATAACCCCGTTTTTCGCTAGATCTCTCTCGGAGTTTTGTTGAGATAGGCTAAAAGGAAGGATATGTTTTCTTTACGTCTGTTGTTTCTGCGGGATCGCGCGGGTTCTAAGAATAACTGGCAGTTGTGGCATATGAGACCCCCGCTCACTAAAGGGAGCTTAGCACAAGTACTCGCGGAGGTGGTGGAGTGGCAACTGGCGCACTATCACACACGCAAGGGCACGGGTTTGAATCCCGGATTGATACTCTCCTAGACCAACCAAGCCTTCCTTGCCTCCGGGGTAGGTTATTTGGTAACCTTCTAACCCTCTAGGGTTGGTTAATTGGTAGCAGACTCGTCTGGTAGGACAAAAGCCCTAACGACCGGTTACCCAAGTCATTGCATCTGTAGGCGGAATAAGCATTCAATACGTCACTACGAGTCTGATCTGGATCGAATGCAGGAGGCATCGCCCCAGACGGGTCGGTTAACGTCAAAATATTATACTTTACCCTTCCATGTTTTCTTTGGACGTAGTTGCTGTAATCCTTTGATAAGGAAAAAACGCCTCATTCACGAATATGAAAACCATCTCGTTTATTTTATCGAAAACCCTTCAAAACCCTGATAAGTAGAGATCCGTTTGTTTTTTTGAGGAATTATGAGAAGAAAACTGACTTCGTCGTTCTACAGAAACTTACCATTAGAGTTCTTCATCTCGGAAACCTTTAATATAACACTATCCCCATGAAAGCGGGTAGGGTGAAAAGTTATTGCATATGTATGTCATGTTTACAGCAGGATAAAATAGATTTGCTATATCTGTGACCACAATTTAATTAATGGAATACTGTAAGACTATAGGTAGGTCACGAGATGAGGCTATCACTTTATGAAACCTACGATCGCCAGCAGATTATCGACAAACCACCTCAGCGAAAATCGGAAGGATCGAAATTGGCAGAAAAATTGAATATATCCACTCGTTCTTCATTATATTCCGTGCCGTGCCAGAAAGAGCTGTCTATGCGAACCTGCCCCCCGTGTCAACGTTCCATCATCATTTTTATATTAACATAAGTTTCCCTTGAATTCGGTCACTTGTGCCCTGCGACGAAACCAGAGCTCATTGAATATTTTCCATGCTCGTCTTTCTTTAGAACTGAGGCTATTCAGTGCTTCTATGTCAGATGGGTTTTCAATGGTGGGGCATTGATTTCGCTTGAGGCTTCGACAAGTCCATCATTCCCGATGTGATGAAAACACATTGGAACATTTTGGAGTGTTATCTATAACAGTCAGGTGGATGTGGTGTAGTGGCAAGTGACGCACTTCACACACGCATGGTCACGTGTTCGAATCCAGGATCGATACCCGCCTAGGCCAACCGAGCCTTCCATCCCTTCCGGCTCGTTTAATTGGTACCAGACTCGTTTGGAGGATAAAAGCACTGACTTGTATATGCTGGCCACCGCAAGTCTTTGTATAGCACATACGTTCTCACTACGCCATCACGATTCTGAATGGAAGTCGCATCCCCCAGACGAAAACTTTATCTTTTTATTTATCTATAACAGTCGACGCAAACCAACTTCTGACCATTACAGTTGTAGCTCAGACAACAGTTTTTGGTCGAATGTGTCGTCGCGTGTCCCAAATTGTCACTCACACATCATCGATACTAAGCCCTTGCTCAATTTTGGGATATATAGATTGAGCAAGTAATGGGGTCCGTACGCATGGGCACCATCAACAGGTCGCGACAACACTTTCCCGGTTCTCACCACACATATAATAGCATCCTATACAGTGGGAGAAAAGATCAATCCGCGTAAGATTTGTAAGATAGTGCAAGCTTGGTAAAAGTGTAGAGAATAGCTGAGGAAGAAAACACGACATGACTCCCAATTATAATAAGGGTCTGACTCAGTGTCAGAACCAGAAATGAGATTTCGGATTTCGTCAAGAGGAGCACTGGACACGCCTTTTGAATTTGAGGGCGAAGTGCTCTCGAATACAAACAAGAACAAAGGAAGTACACCATCCCGTCAGAGATAAAGGGGAGAGAACAAGGAGAGAAATTTACGGAATTACCTCAATCCTCAAGCAGTGAAATCGGGATACTCAATCTGACAGTCACACCGGCCTAGCTCAACTCTCCAGGAAAGCCTTCCAACTGCAAGCACACACGTTGAATATGTTCTAGGTCAGACAAGGTTTGGTTACTACAATCCGTATTTGACCTTCTCATCAGCAGTATGTCTGTAATTTATCACCCCCACCACCATTTCCTATGCTGATAATTGGTTGATTAGTAAACATGCACCGAGCTGGCTGAGCACCTATATAGTATGTACATGACCAGCATACACGGAACAGCTGTTGGACAGTCAGGTGTCATCGACTCATGGAATGGCCTGCCTTGAATCGCCTCGAGATCATTCATGAGACCCACATGGCGAGTCCCTTGCTTAGGTTGACCTCTGTGGCAGCTTCGATTTGTTCGCCAACAGCTAAATATTCGGGTGGGAGCTGCCTTTGTGTGGTTCTACGTTTGTGAGCTGTTGGCATGCTGTGGGTGGTCGGTGCCTGATGTGCCTCCTCGGACTCAAGGTGCTTGCTGACCGTGAGTTCTGTTTCTATCTTCAATATACAGGGTGACCCACATGAAGTTTGTGTTACGTGTTACCCAGTGTTACGCAGAAAACTAGCATTAAAATTATACAAATCAAAC
>UZAF01019901.1:2634-21018 GCA_900617895.1 Haemonchus placei | reverse complement strand
TCGAACAATTGATGATTTTTCTTGATATTAATTACAAAAGCTTCATGTAATCATTAACCTTTAGCCATCTCACATTATCTGTTTTTCCGTTGAATTAATCCCCATTATCCAGAAAATGGTTAAGCTTCTGTCATTCTTTACCTCATTGCTTGATGGCGCAGTTCACGATGTTACAGAGGTGCCTAGTTTAGGCGAAATAACGGGTTACGGTACAGAATTGTTCAAAAAAGGCGAGGAAAGCGAAAAATCGACGATTCTCAAAAGAGTTGGTAAAAATGTACTAATAAAGGGGCTGTACGGAATTATAACGACTTGAAAGGGGTGTTTCGACGAATGCAAGCTGTATGTGACTGCGTCAAGCTGGCTGCAGTAAAAGAGAGTTGCCTCCCAATGGGTCACGACCAGCTAATTGAACTTTCAACAGATGTGCTCCATTGTTATTGGTACTTCCTCTTGATTTTCGGAACTCGGCCACGGGTGGGTGTGGCCTATGATTTTTGAGGCCTTATAAATCTAATACTTTTTCCGATATTTACTTCACATACAGTATGAGGGGTGTGCAAGGGGGAGGAGCAGAGATCCATCCTAAAAGGGACATAACAAAAACATTTTCGCGAGCTGTATCCCCAAGTTTAGCGTGTCTGGGGAGTTTCCCAGACAAGCTTGGAAGTACACGATTCTCAGCCGCCCCGAGACGGCTCACAGTCGTGTACTTTCTCTTTACCTTCTCTAATGTACCTGTGGGAATCCAGTTACAAGCACTTGAATCGAATTAACTGAAGCTGACATGGACTTACACACTCACTCCAAGCTTACGACGTGAATTGTTGCGTTCCTTAGTATTTTATAGCGCTTTTCTTTTCATCCTCTCAGGTCAATCCTACTCTGCAGGCATATTCTCCCGTTTTTTCCTACTCCGTGTCGAGTAGTTTGATCAGTAGCTGAACATTTTTCGACTATACAGTGTCTCTACTTTATAAATGCTGTAGCTCTGTTGACGATTATTTCCATTGCTTCCCATGAATAAATAAAAATAATGGGGTCCAGTAAATAGGCATCTGGAAGGGCACTACTTTTTTCGTACTAATAATCATGAAAAGGCTATGCTGCTAAATGGGAAATGTTGAAATTCCTTGGAATATTATCGCCTGAAATATCGATTGGGTGTGGTGCAGACTAGCATATATCTACAGTAACCCGTTATGGGTCACTGTAGAGGGATCGCGCTGACGGGGAATAAGGGTTACAACTGGTTCGGATTATTCAAGGATGCAGTCAAGCCACGTCAATTTGATCTTCCATAATAGTCTTCAAGCCAGTAACTACTTAGGTGAGATAAAGCAGGCGAAGATTATAACAAGTATTAAATATCACCTGACGACATAAATAACAAGACAGTATCGAAGGCCAAAGTAGTCTTGGACGTGTACTGCCGTAGGCGATACTGTGGACAAGAAATCCTTACTCTAGTTTTCCTTCAGTAAACGTTCTGACGGTTCTTTGTGCCCTGAGCAGCTTAAAAAGGGACGATCGGAATAGCATCTTGATAAAAAAANCCCCCCCCCCCCCCCCCCTCCATGATGCTTAGTTTGTCGAATACTTGACAAAAGGAGGGAAGTCGCAATCTCCGTCTGATCATCTGAAAGAGAGCCATAATTCTGCATCAAACATCATGAGTAAGTGAAGAGTGGAGGAGTAAAAGATTTAAGGGAAAGGGCGAGACGGTGTGGTCGAATTGGGTTAATTTCCAGGGGAGAGAGAGGGCTGGAAAGGGGAACGTCCAATTCTATCGTCAATGGAACTAGATCACATCGCGCGCGGCGGAGGCCTCTGCGATCCCGTAGTAGATGAACGTATTAAATACGTATTGATTTCAAATGTGATCATCCGTAGCTCGAAAAATTTCAGCAATTCCATTGCCTCGTTACTTTTAATGGGTAATGTCGTGGTTTTTATGCCCCTCTTTGGAGCTGGCGTCGCTTTGTATTCAGCCCTCATTTGTTGCTAATCCTGACTTTTGAGCTTCTTACCTTTGCCATTTCATAGAAATTTGTTTGACACTCTTATTTCATGAAAGCGTTTGGCTTAATGAATGAATATGAAATTAGTTCGGACAGATGTTCTGAACTTCCTTCTTAGAAATAGCCTCGTGATGTTTGATAACTGGCAAAAAAAATCTTCAGGGGGGATCTCAGGTCCTGCCCCAATGGGAAAACCTTTTAGCAGAACACCTCGAAGCGAAAACTCTAAATAAATAATCGACTAAAATTGAATAATCGGTCATTCTGAAATTGTATCAATTATTTCAAGAGAACACAAGTAAGTAGGTAATTATTCCACTAGTCAGCAACACTCTGGTAATATAATAAACCTCATCCCATCATTTCAGTACTAGGTAACTATAAGATTTTTGAGTACAAAGAGATCCTCATGGTTTTGGCGCGCTACAGAAGTCGCTATCAACTCCTTGAACTTCTTAATTTGAATTTACCTCATGAAGAGGAAGAAGGAGGTATGGTAGCAGTAGGTGGCACCTTCGTGGGTAAGAAGTCCGGAGTCGTTACCCGTCTGTCTGAACCAATCCTTCCACCTCTACGGGTCAGACCCGTCTGGATGAATAGAAGTTGTGACTTGTAGATCGGCTTGCCCCCTCATGTCATAGTGCAAATTGCGTCATGATGATTCTGACAGGAAGTCGAGGACGTGGGTAAATCTCAGAATAGTGTTGACGAATCCTTGTCAAATTCATCCTTTTTTCCGTTTATTTTTTAATCGTAGCATAATATCTCGAGCTTCAGAAGAGTACCTCATTAACCAGCTTTTGGGCGATACCCATTTTTCCCATTTTATTCTAGCTATAAATAGACATTCACAGCTACCGTATTCCTGGAAGTGTGACTGGTAATGGCATACATGTACATACACATGTATAACTGCATATGTGCATGTATATGAATGTGAATGGGGGCCATTTTCGCTACCCATTATGGAAGATGAGCTCTGTTGTTAATAAGGTTTCTGACCCCACAGGGAACCATGGTGGGAGAGGAAAACCACAGTCACACAGCTTTACATTCATTACTGCGGTAAGACGGGAATATACATCTTAAGCAATCACTTCTGCAGCCCCTTAGAAAGGTCTGAATGTTGCTAACATGTAGTCATTATGATTATTACCTCATAGTCTAATTATAGACTACTTATTTAAAGTCATTGAAGGGTAAGAAACCGGAATGGCCTATTATAAGTCCCATTTCTTCTGGGCATTCGAGCTGAAAAGATTCTTCTTTTGCTACCATTGTGAATTTCTAGTCGTATATTATTAACTTTGTCCTCATGCTCAGCCGGCTCAAAAAATGATCTTGTATTCATCCATTTACCATCCCCCTGAACCTCCTCTCTCTCTCTTCCTATCCACCACAACCTCTCCTTTCCTTAGAGGGTCAAATACCCTGTTCTGCCCGCTTCGGTGTTCTTAATTGTATCCCCCCAATGTCTACGCCCTATACATTCATCATGGAGTATGTAAAAAAACATGTGTAAAATAGGTCAAAAACAATTTTCTAAATACTGACCTGATCATTTCATATAAATCGAAATTACAAACATCAAGAAAAGTCACCCAAATGGAGAAAAGCCGTGTGAGAACCTTACAGTGGCTGATCGCTTTTCTGAATGCTTGAAATTGGACTGTATTAGGGCTTCATTATAAAACCTTGGAATGCGATGTAATCTGTATTCATGGATAAAAACAGATCAGATAGACTCACGTCCAATTTTCTGAGCTATTCTTTGAGCAATCGCGTCATGCTACTCTTGATTTCTGTGAAGAATGAGAATGGAGGGAAGAAGTGGAGGAATGTAGGAGTGGAGGGGATGGGGAGTTTTCAGTCTATCAGTTGCATCAAGATGCTTTTTTAACAGAGGAGGGAGGGGGGAGGGGGGAGAGGGGGGGGGGGGTGGGAAGGTTGGAAAAGAGGGGGCCTATGCAGAGTAAATTTTCAGCTTGTATTTCTAACTTTTCAACTCTGTTTGTCGATTTAATGAAACATAGCAATATTCAACACAATGCACAATAAATAGCTGTGAATAGATCATTTTTTGCTAATTCCGTTTTCAAAAGCCCCCAAGCTTCTGTCCACTATGTCGCTTCCCTTTCACGGAACCCATTGAGACAGCTGAAGCCTTTTCAAGGACAAACACAACCACCGAAATTGGCTGTTTAATAGCACATTCAAGTCGGTAGTAAACGTGGATGAGACGCGAAAATCAGAAATATTTGCCGTCTTGGGTCCCCTGCTACTACTACTGCTATTACTACTACTACTGATATCTCTCCAACGAAGAGAGGATGAGCGGGTTAACGGTGAAAGAGTGGGAGGAGCGGATGTCATGATTTCCCTTTTAGCTTGTTCTGCTAGTGTTTGTATCAATCACAACTTACATATGTCAGGGAACAATTGAATCTTGAATATTCGAAAGTGTTTTTCCGCGAATTGGTTTCATTTTTAGTTTATTTCGATATTTTTCTAGAACCTTTTATTTTTCCCCCTAAATTTGACCCACAGTCAGTCAGAACCCAAAGAAGAAAGCGTCTCATCGATCTTTTTCTTTGCTAGTCTAGCCCTTCGCTGTTTCGAATTCGTTACTGTACAGCATCTGAATCTTCTTGTAAATTTAATTGAAATCGCGTTTATCACTTCAATTAACTACTCTTTTTCATGATCGTTTACAAAAATGTTTCTAACAAAAGTTTAATTATTCCAGGCATTTTGCTGGCAATAAAATGGGTGAAGAAGAAGATGAAGCGACCCCCTGTGCTAATATGGACAATGAGGTGACTATACCACTTTCTGATATATTTTCAAAGATTTGTCGAAGCAACTTAGGATAAAGCTGATGTATACTTTCATATTAATTTTTCAAAGTTTTCTATATTATTGCTAGTTTTCTATCAAATTCCCTGATTTCCTCAGTATCCTGTTTTTGTATGAGGTCTTTCCCGACATCCGAGAAATTCTTTCAATTTTGCTTTATGCAGACCCAGCTAGCGTCGAATAGTTCTCTGGTAGTAAGCGCTAAGAGGGAGAAAACATAAAGCTGTGTAGTAATATGTATCACCATCAGTACTGCTACGTGTAGAGGAACAAATGTATGATAGGGAATCTAAGGGAGAGGGAACTATTTTATTACTTGGGAACGACGCGGATGGAGATGAGGGAGGGGTTCTTGGAAAGTTAATTAAATTGTTCAATAGTAATTTAAAAAACTGCGGAAGTTAGGAACTTTTTTAAGTGTACTGGGATTCATTGCAAAAATATGAAATGGAAAATCGTTCGATTTTCACGGGGCAAAAGTGTTTATGGGGTTCTTCTTTTTCATGTGGACCGGATACGAATCGATTAATTCAATGATTGCATTTTCAATTAAAAATTTTCCAGATGCGAGATATTCTCGTTCTTCCCACGACACATGTCCCTTTGCACGACACTGCTCAAGATCAACTATCTCACTTTTCTCAAAAACTTTCTTGCAAAATGGATGAATACAAGGATGTAAGGCCAAACATTATGATCATCTGTAAGTTGAAAAAAACAAATAATAAGGAATTTTCCAGTTTCTCGGCCATAATTCTGTTGTTGTCTTCGCAGTCAATTACATCAAAAATCGGTTTATACCCGCTGAATTGTGTGCTGAAATTGGGAAGTTGTTCGAAATTCTCAATGTCAAAACAGTTGCCGAATTCAATAAAGCGCTGGAATCACTTCGAACAGATTCCGAAACAGGTAATCAGGTAATTGTTGTTGTTAAGCAGGCCTGTAAGTCAATCAAATTAATATTTATAAAATAATTTTCATGGTCCGTTTCTGCTAAGAAGTAGCAGTACCATGAGACGGTCTCATAAGTATTACCCAAAGAACAAAAAAATTTCAGCTTGATACCCTCCAGGTCGGAGGTCCCTTCCGGCATTGTCTCGGAGAATAAGAAGCAGTGAATTGTGAATGATCATTGTTTTTTCAAAAACATAAACGAGTTATCTTCTTGGATTCCTGGTTGGAACTACCGTAACATTAGCTGGGCACCGCAAGTTCTTGTACAGGCCACCTATTCACTCAATACGCCGCCACGATTCTGAATGTGAGTAGAATGCCGGGCGCATCCCAAAATGGGACTGATTGGAGTCAGGCTTTTCTCTTCGTCCTTTGTCTTTGTAAGCCTACTTTGGGAATATTCAGTCTACTAGTACCTTCATTTTTAAGCCTCAAATTACCACGTTGGTGTTCTCAGTATTTGTAGATTTCGCGTTGCTATGGTATAAAAACGAGGCAAAAAAAACCTATTTCTGCCACCCTCCGGTAATGAATTTCAAATAGCAATTTGCTGAACATTGTAATTTGAGAGGTGGTAAGTCAACTGAAAAAAAATCAACTACATTTTTCGTTATTTCATAAAAGTGCATATAAGGGGTTCCCAAAAAAGATCCCAAGTCATCAGTAAAATCGCTAGACTGTAAAAATGAAAGAAAAAAAATGAGACTGTAGGTAAAGTTTCATCTAGGCCTACCCAGAAACACTATGAAGAACACGTCCTACTTCTATAATTCATTCCAGCTGTTACTGTGGAAAGTTTTGAGAATGTCGTAAAGAGATGGAACGAGTTTGTTAATGATATCGAGAAAAAGTTGGAAGAAAAAGTCGGTCCCGTAACTACAACTGTTGATGACGGTAAGTATACAGTTAGTTCATCTTATGTTTAGGGTTATGGTCCTCTGACCCTATTTACAGTACCTTTATATCAGGTTTTCTTTGATATTTTGAGAGTACACCCGTTATTGAGTTTATACTAGCTGGAAGCCTCTTCATGATAGCGGCGGAATGCGCTGGGCAGGCTGTGCGCAATGCAATTGTCTTCTTCCCCTCTCACTGCTCCTTTCCAAACTGGCAATTTGCCAATAGAATTTCACCGGTAGAAATCGGTAACTATTACTGTATCTATGCATATATGAATCACAAGTTGAATCTCAAAATAATTAGTTCTCGTCCTTCAGATCACACAAATCTGTTTGCACGATCGATTGTTTGATCTCTAATATCAATTGAATAAAAAAAAATGCAGCCCTTCCCTCCAAATGGAGGGGCCAGCAAAAAGACAGAGGAAGTTCGTTAAACAGGCTTTCGTACAATTTATACGTGATCGAAAAGATTTTTCACATCAATTTGGATGTTCCAGCCCCCTTTTCGAGGTTGTCACTTTGGAAAGAGCCTTCCCATTCTCACTTTCTAGTTCACTAATTGGAAAGTCAATTTGATATTTTTAATCTCTATGCAGAGCTATATAAGTTGTATAATAAACTTCCAATATGTTTTTTCATTGATCTTCACTTTCCTCCCTATGCCTCTTTCCCTTGGCCATTCAGTGGCCAATGTTGATCCACAGTCGATGCCGTCGGTCCCTCGTTTTCGTTCCCCGTCTGCGCTCTCCTCGGGGGGACGGTAAAGGACGCGCGCGGCAAACTGCGCGGCGAAGTTCGCGGCGAATTTGAACGACTGCGGCGTTTATCATTATGGCCCAAATTTGAAGTAAAGTAGATCAGTAAGGTTAACTGATCCCGATAATCTTCTTTACTTCAAATTTGGGCCACAATGATAGGCGATAAAGTCGTTCCTATCATCATGGATTTCGCCGCGCGATTTGCTGCACGCGTCCTCAGACGCACGACTTGGCACATACCCCTCTCCTCGTTCTCTTGTGCCAACACAGGTGACTGCTTTTTCTTTCGCCCACCAATGTCAGAGATCAGAGCAATCGATCCTACACAGACATATTGATCTGATCTGGAGATCAAGAGCTAATCGTTTTTGGAGTTTTTGCCATACTTGTACATGCTTAGTAGAGCTTTTTGAGCTGATTTCACCTGTAGTGTTCGTTTGACAAATTGATGTTTCGAAAAGGAATAGCTGAAGGGAATATGAGAAGACTTGTAACGCTGGCTTTGACCAAGCGTGAGCCTAGGTTAAGAGCGAGTTGGGAACACGTAACGAGCGCCAAGGATAGCTTGCTACAATGAAGCATGCTTATTGATCTTATTGATTGATTCTACAAAGTGTAGATTCTCCTCGACGGTTATTGAGATTAGAACATATCTGGATTCTAGAGGTTCCAGACTAAATGGGGCTAATGTCAGTAAACCCTCCCATAACTGTTATACTCAGTACCCGGTAAAAAACCTTTTTAACAGTAGACTAACCTGTACTGTTCAAAAGATTCAAGACCTCATTCGCTATGCGTGCCAGAGAGAAATTAGCATGTCATAGAAGGAATTTAGCAGTTTTCTCATCTATTTTGTTTCAGAGGGATTAGGTGTCTTTCTGAACTTATTCCTTACAGTGGCGAAGGTTAGACAACGAGCGAGTTTGCTGAGTCTACTCCATTCCTCTAACGTGGTTTCAAATTATTCCAAGGGAAACTGTGGTGATAATTCTCTTCATTAGTCAGCATTACTGAGTATGCACATCAATGAAAACTATGTCCTGGCTTCGTTGTTTCTCAATTCACAGCGCCTAGTACACAGTGCGAAGGGTACATACTTCCTTAAGGCTCGTCATAATATTCTGGAGTTCTAAGCGTTACCCATACCTATAGTAAGATGTTAACTTTACCAATTTCCTCGAACAACTCCCAAGTAAAATACATATAAGGTCACACATCAAAGGACCCTGACTTGCTACAACTATTTTCAGATGAACTTCCGGAGTTGGGAGTGGGCAGCAAAACCATATCACATTATGTGAAAGGAAGTGCATTCGAAATGGTGCTCGTTGTGGTAGTAAGGTAGTGGCTTGTTCTTTTTCTGTTGCCTTTTTGTTGGAACTTGTTTACTATGCATTCCTTCGACTACTTTTTAAAAATCAGTGTTTGTGGCAGAAAAGCTCGAATTTACTTCAGAAATCGTCCCAGTCAACCTAAAGGACAACAGGTCAGAGTATTTTGGTAAATAGTACCGACTACGATTATCACTCACAGTAGCATAGTGAGTAGCAAACGGTTTCAATACAGGAAGGATCAGACTCTGCAGAAGTTATCCATAATTCTCATTATTCACTGGGAAGTGCATTAAGGCTACATATATTGCGGTATAAATATTTATCTAAGCGAAGACAGGATCCAACGCTGTCTAGAACTTCAGTGGAAATCAAACGCATGGTTGGAAGGCACTGTTCACGATAAAAATAGTATCTGAAATTGATTACCGAGATGAACTTGGGAACTCTGCGTAATAAGGATCCTAAAGTCGGCTTAACCGACGTACACTCCCAGATGGGACGAGTTCTCACAGCTCTATAGAAGCTTTAGTAGTTGGACCAATCGCAGTGGGACGCACGGTGCACACAGGCACCTTCTATCGGCAGCTGTACGAGGTGGCACACACGTGCAACTCTTGTCGTCAGATTCTCGCCCAACCCCTAATTTTACTCTCATTTTGGAGGTCTTACTTCTCTCCAAGCACGCCTATTTTCGAGTTTTCTTCACCACCATCTAAACTACCATTTCTATTACTCGTTCAAATCTAAATACCCTGAAATCATCCTTAACTGTGCCTTACCATTAGACCGAAATATTTGCTCACTGCCTAGCATTTCAACCTTGACGTCACTTGTTCCTCATAATGAGTGCTTTGAATAGTGACAGTAGAAATTCAAAGACGGTTTTTGTGTCTCGGTCTCACTAAACGACTGAATGCTTCCCTTTCAGGTCTTTTAATTCAGCCGAAGTAACACAGCATATTATGGGACTTTACAACAAAATGGATGAGTTCCACAAATTGGGTTGTGACGTATATCTGTTAACCAGAGGTCCTCCAATTGGTAGCAGAGGTTGGTAACTGAAGCTTTTCACTTTGTTTGCTTTTTTTTTTCTGAGTTTTCCAGTTGTAAAAAATCCTCTCAGAAGAATTTGATGGGCTGCCATTTCTATAAGAAGAAAGTAGCTCGCTCCTCATAGGTGAACTGTCGAACTATGCCACGTTGGCTCAGGCGTAATCCACCAATCCACCAATGAGGAGTTGCTTGGCTAGCTATGCACCACCACTTATTACCTCTTATTACTTTTTTCCAGTTAATGTCGTATGGAAAATGGAAACAAAAAAAAGAATAGAAAGGCAGCAGAAAATAAGTTAATCCATGCGATCAGTGGTCTTGCACTTTCTGTTCGCCAATGGTAAAGTAACTTTCAGAAAGAAGGTGTAAAAAAAAGGGTCGAAAAGAAGAAAGTGGAAACGGAAGAATCTGCCCAGGTCCTGAGACACTCTAACAGGTCCCGGGCCTCTAATCTCTGAAATAATATTATGGAAAAACGGAATCTTTCAAAATTTTTAGGGGTATTTTTCTACAGATTGGACTCACTATAAGAAGGTTGTTTCATCGAGAACTGGAAGAAATTGAAGTGCTGAATTCCAGGCGGAGGCTATATCAAGTTGATTGGCGTACCTTTTCGAAAATTGTATGATGAAGAAGAAGCTCTGTCAGAATTGAAAGCACATCGACATTCAGCAGTACATTTTATCGGATGGGGATCACTTTTGAAGGTACCGAACGGATCTTCCCTTGGATTTACATCGACTCTGGTCGATGCTCTGTTTGTTTTTATATTTTGCTCAAAATTTTCTTTTCGCAGACAGTGGAAGCATCTTTATCTGACGAAATGCGGCCGCAATCGGCAAATAAGGAACAAAATGAAGATCAAGCTTCCTTCATCACTCAGAAAGTAAGTTTGGTACACACCATTGCAGAGTTGCCATTCGATTATGCAATGGATTACTCGTAGTGGATCGCGATAGTTTTTTTTTTCTTATGTGCCACGATAATTTCGCTACATTTTGAGATTTACCATGCGTGCCCACTCTTCCAGACTCACCAGATAGTAATGGTGTAAACGTACGCTTTCGGTCTATATCTTCCTTGATCGGCGTAGATCCGGATATTTTATCATAAGAACAAAGCATTTTTACCAAGTTGGTTCGCAGCTATCCGCGAGAATAGTTGTGTAAGCCAAGTGTCAAACTAATCACCGGATGGCTATAGAATTCGTGGCTCACTCCAGACAGTTTCGGTCAAAAGCACAGTACTTGACTCACGAAACTTTTTTTCTTTTTATTTCAATTTTATTGGTTATTCTAGGCTCCGTGTTCAATTGTCATCGTTTTTAATCAGAAAAGCATCCATGTGAAGTAATTTTTCAGGGTGGAACAGTTCTGGTCGATAAAACGGGTAAAGTGCTCTACAAATACGTAGAAGATGGAAACGAAAAGTGGCCAACTGTGGAGCAACTGATTGATGAGGTAGGCCGTTTTTTTTTTTGAGCATTTTCTCGAGAAGTCTCCAGCGAAAATTTAAAATACTGCCTAACGGTGAGACCTGTTCCGGATCTTCAAAGCCTTTAACCTTATTGCCAGCCAGCTGTAAAGTACTAGTCATTTTCGCATTTCTTTACCTCCTTTCCTTTGTCGCTTGACTCAATTGGGCCATTGTTGCTGCGTTATTGTTTATGCCTTATGTGGTATATCTTTTGATGTACTTGTAATCGATTTTTCCAAACAAAGAACAAATAAAAGGCAGTGGCAGGTGGAGGCACTGGGTACACCTGTACTTTTAAAATGGAAACTAAAATAAGGTTGGCAATCATTGAGATTCTATTCATTCACTCGAATGGTACCGAGCTTAGCGATGCGACGGGGAGGGGAGAGGGTTGTGGGAGAGGGACAGAAAATGGTCAATGCCATCGAGAAATCTCTTTGAAGATATACCAATTGATTTCTATTAGGAAACAAGTGCGTGGCGTATGCTACCAGCTAACTCGTCAATCTTGTCCAATTGAACTCTTATCGACCGAAGTTCAGGTGAAAAAAATGGAACCCACGACGACGACGACGGCGACAACGACGAAATCAAAAGCTGCAGTGACTACAACAGCTAAGATCGATTCAGAAGTATCAGTAAAAGAGGTAGAGGAGAAGAAAAAGCCGTGTTGTGTGATTTTGTAATAGAAAAACATATTCTATTATTTATTGTTTACGTTGTACATATACAAGGAACAACATTATAACAAAATAAATGAATTTTGTGTAAATGTGCTCACGACAAGTTCATACCCCTAAATGTTCAGTACCTACCTTATAATATCAGAGGTATTTTTGTCTTAATTACGCGATTAAGTTCTGACTGATTCAGTGAATTGTTTTGGAATGTTTGCAGTTCACTTTTTTGACTAATTTGCTTCGTTGAAAAATCATTTTTTTTTCTTTTTTTTCAGAAAATTCATGCTTTACTATCAGAACTACTTAAACGTAATAAATGGTTTACTTTAGTTTACTTTTTTTATTCAAATCAATAGAAGTCGTCGATTGTTTTCTGTCTACTGACCAACAAACACTTCACATTTATAGTTTTTTGTTGTTTGTTATTTACTTTCTCATTTTCCTGTGTGCAAAGAATTCTCAGACGTGTATTGTAGTGTCGAGGAGCCGTTCCCATAGTTCGACTGGAAAAGTATTCATTCATCTCTCTCCATTACTTTAATTTTAAGAATGAATGCTAAGCGTATCAACTTCCCCTTCGAGGTTTGCCATGTACTCGACTTTCACCTATAAAAAGGGCCGATTTTTTTCAATGATTATTTGGTCTGTACTCTGTAATTAGGAACTGCTAAACAATTTATTAAACATTGTGGTGTTTACACTTTATGCTTGAGATTGGTATTTTGCCTCTAAAATTGACGAGTTGGGGGGAGGGGGATCATAATATTTTACATCTCGGCTGGTAGGCGTGCTTCAGCTGGAAAGGAATCATACCCAATCCCGTATCCATTCGTCTTTAGAGGGTTGATAGCGATATTCATGCCTTATGAATAATCCATTTCTTGGGCCAATCTGATACGTAGCTGCACTGTCCAACCACGAAGAACATGGCATCAATATGGGATGTTCAAAATGCCAACTTTGCCTAAAAACTCGCATTTGGGACACAAAGTACTTATTTCATCCAAGTGTGTTACTGGTAGCTGTTTATTTATTGCTTGCTTCCGTATGATGTAAATTGGAATTTTGCCTCTTATTTCGTGCTGACACGTGAATTTGGTAGTATCAAGCCTTCACTACCCGAATGTAAACAATCCCTGTTGCAGTTGGTGAATGAGGTTAAAGCTTTGGGGCTTTCATAAATCCCGTCCGAGGGATGCGCCCACGCATTCGGCTTCCATTCAGAATCGAAGGCGTATTGAAAGGATATGTGGCGCTACATGACTTGCGGAGGTCAGCCGATGTGGAAGTCAGTACTTTTATCCTTTCGGACGAGTCAGGTACCAGATAACCGGTGGAGGAGGATGGAGGGTTTGATAATCCTGGGTTAATTTAGTGTTTCTAGAAGCTCAGTATCAGTAGCTTCATCTGTGTCCTTTATCAATGATTCCTAACGATTGCAGAAATTCGCATGATTTTTATCCAATGTCCAGTTATTAGTAGTACTGAGGAGGAAGAAGAAGAAGGAAGAGGATGAGAGAAGGGGAGACACCGCGCTCACTCGTGCTCTTCAGTTGGTCCCAATCGATAATTTGTATTCACGAATATTTGATCGATTGCCCATGCGTCTTGTGGTTGATTGTCGAATTTAATGAAGACAGCATCAGCTCGTGGAGCACAATCAATATGACCCTGAACGATTCGATATTTTAGAAATGGTAGTTCTGAATTTTGACGAAAATGCAGGTATACGTAACCTTCAAGTTTAGTTTCATCAGGAGCTTGGGCAGTACCTCGATTGCGAAGGTTATTGTGATCGTTTTTAATGAATTTTTAGAAAGTAAGTTTGAAAGTTTGAAATATTAGGTAAAATAGGGAAGTGTGGGGCGAACTCTCCCTTTAGATTGGAAAGATCTGTTTCTTCTAAATAAACTGCTCACCGTAGTTTTTGCTGTTTCATATTTTGTCTTCCTCGAGACTTTAATTTAAAATGACCTAGTTTATGATCTTACCCTCTCCACTTGCCCGAGTGCGCTCCGTTCCTATCGTCGATGAATTTGGTCACGCCGCATACACCGCGCTCGGCGCATCCCAGTGCGATCTCAAGGCGGACTTGTTTGAACGGTGCAAGGGTTTTGCGGTTTGAATTATTTTCCCGCGCACGGATCTGAATACGACATCGGTGCTGGGCGGTTTTGCATATTTTCGTTGGGGAACCTTCAACTCACCGCCACTCGCAGCTAAATCTACACCCCGAAAAATTAACGGGCGAGTTGTGCGCGACATTTGTCAACTTTTTGCGTCAACTGTCTAACTGAAAACCAGGCAATTCGTTGCGGGACCATAGCAACTACCTCTCAACGCCGATCAATGCAACTTCCCCTCTTGTTCTCTTATTCGCTACATTATTTTGCTGCGATTCTGATCTGGTATTCCTCTACTCCGCAAGATTCTGTGCTGAAACTACTCTGCTGCCATTCTACTGGATACCCTGCGCTAACCGAGGCTCAAGCGCTGTTCGCCTTTCATTTGTGTTTTTATTCTGTTGGTACTACATTCTACTTGTTATCCATTCACACTTTGGCTTTTGTAACTCGTATTCCGTATTTGACAATTCTGACTCTACTTTGCNAATGAAAACACGAAAGTGAAATGCGATGAGGTAGCTCGCATCCAACAAAGGCCCAAACCGATCGCTGATAAAACCTTATGGTATGAAACGAAACTCACTGTAAATCAGTGTGATACTAGCAACCCTATTTATGCAAACGGCAGCACGGTGTACCTATTCACCGCGACAGTATGCCGAATAAGTTATAATCAGTTGTTGAAGGATTACAACAAAGTTGGAACACTAGCACACTCAAATTCTTCTAAGATTGCAAACTGGAAGCATATGCAGCAGGTGACATGAGAAATGAAATTTTATCGTCGAACTATTCCATATTGTAGAATTAATAATGCTGTTGTAATTGTGAACGGTTACTGGATAAAATCGATCAAGAGAAGAGTTCGTGGAAGCAGTTAAAGAATATAAGTGGAGAAGATGCAGCGAAAACTACTCATTGCTTGGTTGAGAGGCAGAATGGTGGACATTAGCGAGAAAGTTGTGAATTCACCTCCGAAGCAGCATAAAAATGAAGAGGGGTAGAATCATATGAGTCCTCCCACAGTTCAGTTATATGCTGCCGCATAAATGCGTGACTAGGAGAGAATTCAAGCAGAAAAAACTAAAAGACAGCTATATGAAAGCAATACACAGAATGAATCTCAAAAGGCGCAAGAACAATTAAAAAACAAAAGTTAGAAACGAAGAAGCAATAAATGTAGATTAAATCTCACCAAAATTGTTTCCCAGTATGCAGGCTGCGGTGAATAGCAATAACAGAATTATAATTACAAGCAGCGTCAAATACGAAGTCACTGCAAAGCAGAGTCAGAATTGTCAAATACGGAATACGAGTTACAAAAGCCAAAGTGTGAATGGATAACAAGTAGAATGTAGTACCAACAGAATAAAAACACAAATGAAAGGCGAACAGTGCTTGAGCCTCGGTTAGCGCAGGGTATCCAGTAGAATGGCAGCAGAGTAGTTTCAGCACAGAATCTTGCGGAGTAGAGGAATACCAGATCAGAATCGCAGCAAAATAATGTAGTGAATAAGAGAATAAGAGGGGAAGTTGCATTGATCGGCGTTGAGAGGTAGCTGCTATGGTCCCGCAACGAATTGCCTGGTTTTCAGTTAGACAGTTGACGCAAAAAGTTGACAAATGTCGCGCACAACTCGCCCGTTAATTTTTCGGGGTGTAGATTTAGCTGCGAGTCTCACCGCCCAACACCCTCATTCTTAAATCCTTTATTTTTTAGATTGAGAAAATTTGACGAGCCTTACTCTACTTCACTACGCTTCTCCTACAAATAGATCTCATTTATTTCTAAAGAGCGTATTCTGATTTGCATTCAAGTATCCGCGCGCAGCGGATAATTTGAACTTGGAAACCATTTCACAGTTGGAAAGTGTCCAGCCCGGAACCGCGGGAGCGGCTGCTTTCATAGTCCGTGCACCGGGTTCGGCGCTTGTCCCTTGTACAACTGGATTTTGGTCGATACCGCCGGCCGAGTAGTACCCCGACCGGTGTGCTCGCTCACTCGCGCGTTCGTGGGCCGGCCAGCGGACCATGAAAGCGGCGATACGTGGACGGCAGCGTGACCCAGTTCCACCGACGATGAGATCGCACGTTCCTTCTACTGAACAACCTCGATGGCTATGCCCCCGTCCAGCACCAGCATTAATTCTGACAAAGGTCAGCCCCAATGAAACTGTTAAAATGCCTCTGAGTAACAGGTGTTTTTCCTTTTACCTATTGACGATTCTATTTCTAACTATTTTTCCCTACTTTTTTGGTTATTTGGTTTTTTAAAAACCCTGGATCAGACCTTTTCAAAACAGTCATCTAGTGTTTGAGCACCATGCAAAGTCGGAGTGATCCTCGAATCCTCAAAAGAAATTGTCAGCATCACGATGGAACACTTTCGAATAAGGGGCGCTGTCATTTTCAATCCCGAGAGTTCCAATCCCGAGAGTTTATGTTGTTCGAGGCTTAGAAAGTCATCAGCATCGAAACCTCTTTTGACATGGACATCGGTAGCTCAAAGGTGATGCTTGCACCTAGCAACCCAAAATCATTCTTAGCCCATAGCAAGCCCATCGCGAGCTGACCCGCCGCAGCCGTAGCACGCGGCGGGTCAGCTCGCGATACTTGACAGACGTCGCGTTGTCAGTGAGGCATACGGTTCGCGCTTGGTCCACACGGCAGTCAGCCAATGAGAAACAACACGGACATATGCAAATCGTTCGCTTCACTCACACTTGGTGGTACTGTAATGTCATCGTGAGACCTCAGTGAGGTGCGGGGGTGCGCCGCGAAGTGGGCGGGGTGACCTACCTTCGACGGATGCGCGCGAAGGATGTTCTGTGGTATCCCTGTGCATTGTTTGCGCTCTACCGAGCGAGACAGTATCTTACATGTCAATTCCGCTCTCATACCGATTTTTTCACAGTTTACTACTTAAGCCTAATTCCACCCTCCTAACTAAAGACTGTTTCTTTCATTCCGTTCAACGCTCCATCCTTATCCGTGCTTAAACCATTAGCGTTGGGACGAATGGCACAGTGAAAAAGTCTCCTTCTTCCTCCCACCTGTCCCAGCGAGTGTCTGGTTTCAGAACAATCACCGTAATCTTCCACTAAAAATTCCAATCCCACCATTGCGACGATCGGAGGCGGTGAGCGCGACACGCCGTTCGGGTAGAAAACCCATTTTTCTCCCCAGTCATAAGGCTTCGTCTACGTGATAAGGGAATATGAAGATGATTTTCAGTTCATTGGAAAGCGTTGAACTTTTTTTGTGATGCAGAGCGGCTCTGAGGGTGGGTAAGCAGCTGATTGAAACTCGAACGGTTCCTTCCTTGTAAGAAATTTGTTACCGAAAAATGTCGTGTTCCAGTAGTCGGGTCGTAATTGAAATCTTCTGATTCTATTAGCATCCATGATCGGAAACGGTTATCAAAATCAACTGTAGCCAAATAAATGGTAAATGAAGATACTGTAGAAGCTGCTAAATTTTTTTTCTCGTTGAACATCGAAATCATTCCTTTTTGCTTCATTATAATATGAAGGGAACTTACAGAAACACTCAGCATCTCGAATAGCTACCGTTACAGTGACATTATCGTTCGATTCATAATTCAAAAGCCCACATTTCATGGCGAATTCGTTGATATGTTCAATCTTCTGCTAAATCCTTACTATATATAAACCGCAAATGTCCGTTTGTCTGTTTCTGCGTTTGTCTGTTTGTCTGTAGCACTATCTTATATGGTGCTGTTTGGAAATCAACTGGAACAGCTCAGACAGGTTGGAGCAAGTGAAGAATAAGCCCAACTTTTTGGGTACATGTGAGTTAAGCTAGTTCCGCTCACCAGGGACGGAGTGTCCACTAGATGGAGCGCGAAAGCTGTAGTTCATTAAAATCTGTAACTACTGTTCTCCTGAGCCTAGAGTATTGGAATTTGGCAAAGATGTGGGCGGCAAGATGGGAAAGCTAATGGTAGGTGGCAGGTGTAGGCTCCGCCCACTGTAGGCGGGGCTTCCTCGAAAAGTAAATTTGGACCTGGAGCGTTCAAATTTGGTAGAGATATGGGCGGTAAGATGCAAAGCTAATGGCAGGTGACAGTTGGGGGCGGTGCTTCTTCGAAAATAGTAAATTTGGACCTGAAGCGTTCAAATTTGGTAGAGATATGGGCGGCAAGTGCAAAGCTAATGGCAGGTGACAGTTGGGGGCGGTGCTTCTTCGAAAATAGTAAATTTG